>PVJC01018041.1:0-31794 GCA_004026665.1 Murina feae | reverse complement strand
TCAATAAATGTGATACACCACATAAACAAATTAAGAGATAAAAACCACTTAATCATATCAATTGATGCAGAAAAAGCATTTGACAAAATCCAGCACCAGTTTTTGATAAAAACTCTCAGCAAGATAGGAATAGAAGGATCTTACCTCAACATAATAAAAGCTATTTATGACAGACCCACAGCCAACATCATACTCAATGAAACTGCTTCTTGTACCCACACCACACCCTGCCCCTGTGTGGGGTCTTTCGGCTTACAAACTTGCCTTGTTTATACCAGCTCCCTGAACCCCAGGAGCCGGAAGGCCATCTGCTCACTGACAGCCTGCCCTGTTCTTGGTCCCTCCCCTTGGGATATGGCTGGGCTGCCTAGTTTCCCCACCCTCAGCCCCCAGCCCCAGCTAGGGATGTGGATTCTGACAGCATGCCGCTTGCCTCACTTACCACAGAAGGTGCGGTGTCCATCCTTTGTAGTCAGTGTACTTCCTGGCTCCGGTGTAGGGAAGGGGCCTGGGCTGAAGGTCCTGCTCAGCACAAACCATCCCTAGGGCTCCTGTCTCGCTTTCAGTAAGAACCACGTCCTTTCTGTGTCTGCAAGGGGGCTCCTATGGGACCCACCCCAGAGCCTATTCTCTGACTTCATCTCGTATGTCTTAGTCTCCTTCTGCTGCTGTAACAAGTTACCACACACCTGGTGGCTTCAAACAGCATGTCGATTTGTCTGTAAGTTCTGTGGGTTAGAAATCCAAGGAGGTGTCATCAGCCTAAATTCCCTGTGTCAGCAGGGCAGTGTTCCTACTGGAGACTCTCAGGGAGAGGCTGTTTTCTCAGCCTTGCCCACCTCCTATAGGCTGCCTGCATTCTCTGGCAAGTGGTCCCTTCCTCTGTCTTCAAGGCCAGCTGTGTGGCCTTGTGGCCTCACTCTCATCCTTGTCCCAGAGTCACATCTTCCTCTGACCAATGGGAAAGGTGCTTTGCTTGCAAGGAGTCTCCTGACTGCATTGTGCTCACCTGGATAACACAGGATAACCTCCCCATCTTGAGGCCTTAATGCCGTCACATAGGAAAGCTCCTTTTTCCAAGGAAGGTAACACAGTTACAGGTTCGGGGAATTTGGACATGGACATCTTAGGGGGCATATTTTTCCTTCTACATCCTACCCCTGTCCTGACCAGCCCACCTGGCTGAGCTGTTCCCAGTAGACTCATTACATTCCCACCATAATCTGCACCTCAGTTCCCTCTGCCTGGGTGCTCCACTCACTCAGACACCTGGTGGCTGCTGCCACCCTTCCTTCTTGTCTCTGCTGGAATCTCATCGGATTAGAGAGGCCTTCCCTCACCCCCACCCTCCCATCACACTGTATAGGCCTCTTCCTCGTTGCATTATTCATTACCTGACATACTTGTTCATGCTTATTGTCTATTCCTCCCACTGCCCCACCCTCAAAATTCCCCCTATAAGTGCATGAATTTTGGCTGTTTTGTTCATTGCTCTATCCCTAGCATCTAGAGCAGCGGCTGACATATGAGAAGTTCTCAGTAAATCCGGGAAGGAAGGAAGGGAGAAAGAGAGGGAGGGAGGGAGGAGGAAAAAAAGGGAGGAGGGGAAAGGAAGAAAAGGACCCCTGAGGAGTCCACGTGTGAAGGACCAGGCGCAGTGCATTCTCCGTCACCTAAGAACTAAAGAAGCTTTACCAGGAGCCTGATGATGGGAATAGGAAATAACGATCCGATGCTAGGAGTTCTGACTGAGAGAGTCTTTGAAATCCTATTTTCTGAGAATTCTTCTCTGGGGACACAGGCTCAGCACCTCTCATTTATTTGGAATTGTTGAAAAGTCAGAAATATAAGGATGGGCAGTACCTCCAACATCCCCCCTATTATTGAAATCTTCAATAAACTGACCTGAGTTGCAGCAAGGCAAAATGTACTTTGATTTCACGTATCAGAAACCTCCCCGTGGAGCCCCATGAATCTACATGCTGCTGCAGCTGCTCCTCTGCAGGAGGGAAGGTGGCATTGACAGTCGGAATTAAAACACCATCCTGTATGGTGGACACTTGGCAGTGGCAAGCCTTCCCAAACTGAGGCTCAAAGAGGTAGGCTGGCACTTCCATCTGCCCTACTTTGGGAGCACTTTGACCTACTTAGAGGTAAACGTCTTTGCAAGTGGATAAAACCTGGAGTGTTTGTTTTTAGCAACTCCAGCTGCAGTCATGTTTCACTTTGATAAATCGCCTGCCTCCTCCTGAGCACAGGGCTGCTCAGCGCAGATCTCCAGGAACCTGCCTGCGGCCCTACCTCTTTGTCCGCACAGAACACAGGCGTGAGCTGTTCTGAGGAGACACCAGGGACTCCTGTGAGTTCCTACAGTCTCTGTTAGGACTGTCTGAACTCCTAACGCAGGGCCTGGTCAGACCAGAAGGTGATCAGTGAAAACAGGAAGATTGATAGAATGAGCTGGAGCTTAACTTCCTTGAGGATAAGTGAGGCAGACAGAAAGAGGTGGACAGGTGTCCCAGGGCAAGCTCAGAAGAAGCCATTTACACATAGAGGATGAGCAAGTGATAGCTTAGGCTTTGGAGTCGGGGAGCTGTCACCAGGTGGATGGCAGCAATTCAGTATTGCATGTCCTTTCTCTGATCTTCAGTGTTTCTGGTCACTGATGATTATCTCAGTTCCTCCTTTTCACATAAAGACGAAACTTCTACCTGTGTCCAGTCCTGGCCTGACTCCAATTTCCTTTTACTGCCACAAAAAGTTTGAACCAACTGCTCCTCCCGGACCTTACCCTGTTCTTTGTCTTTGTTCAGAGAACGTGTCTTATTCACTTTATATTTCTCATGTACATTTCCTACATTAATTTCCATACACCCCCTTACTTAGTGACTTGGGGAGAGCAGATGTTCAGAAACCAACCATTTGTTGAATACATGGTCAGTACTTGGCAAGAATCTCAGACGTTAAGCATAGTCATAAATAGAGGCCAGAACAGGGTAATCTGGGCGAAATTGCGAGCCACCTGACATCAGCAGTCAGGCAGTTCACAGGTCAAAATACACACAGGGAAGATGAGGATTAAGGACCGTGCAGGTGACAAATGAAAAGCATAACAGGCGGTGGGAGATGCATCCACGGACCAGTTGTGAGAATTTGAGAAAGTGAGAGCATTTGAGTTCAGGTGCTGCCCAAACTCCACATCAACCATGCAGGGCCTAAGCCCCAAGGCCAGTGGTTCTTAACCCCGACTTCATATTGAAATCACCTGCAGAGCTTTATACATCTGTAGGTATGAACCTGATCCAAACCTGGGCGTGGGTGCTGGAAGTGAGATTCTCTGCAAGGGGATGAGGCAGGTCAGTGATGGGTCAGGTGGGTGGATGAGGAAAACAGGGCCTGTCCTCCCTACTCGCCAAGATGTAGTCTGCAGCCCTCTCTGAGCCTGTCCGAGCATGCTCTGTAGAAGGTGTGTCCTATATGCGTCACAGTAAGGAGATCCTCACGGGAGTGTCTCGTACAGATCTATTCCTTTTGTCTCTGGGCTGAGTTCTCACTGAGAAACATGGGGAAGTGTAATTTGGAAAACTCTGTTCCTATAAATCTGAAGGGAATAATCCTTCTAGTTTTGAGGTCATGGTCCAGCATCAGTGAAGCCTGTGACTATTTAGTGGGAGAAAACGGGGGAGAACTGTCCTATTAGTCCCCAGTATCAGGCCCAGCATGTGGTAGACCTGACCCAGTATGTCTGCAGTCTGGGACCATCAGAATTCTTCAGGGTTCACTATTGTGGGGAATGGAGATAAGACATAAAATGGACACACAGGTAGGCAGAACCCCTAATTCATGTAAAATGGACTTTGGAGGCATCACTAAAGATAAGTTCTGCTGAAGATGTGAATAAGATTCAGCCATCTGTTTAGAAATTAAGAACATTCTAAAGATATTGCTCTAGCTCCAGGGTTCTTAGCCTGAATTTGGGAAGTGGGTGGCTGGGTGTTTAAAAACCCTGAAATTATAGACATTCAACTGTCTTATGCAAAACCAAAAGGAGGGAGTTTGTCGAGGGGCTTAAATAAAGTCCAGGGATCAATAATGCTTTGGGGGAAAAGTGTATCTAGTTATTAGATGATATTGCCAAACCTCTTCTCCCATCCCCTCCCCTCCTCTCTCTCTTCTTCCTCCTCTCTCTCATCTTTTTCCTCTATGTTGACTTTATTCTCAGGCAGATTCTTTCTATGTGGTTATGGCAACATGGTCTCCAGCTGCTTTAGGCTAACATTGTACCAACTTAGAAATCTAGTAGTCCTTGCTCAGGTCACATGGTGTTTGCTCATTGGCTAAAACTAGATCATGTTCTAAATCTGAACCAATCCTTGTGACTGACTGGCCAAGTGCAGATCACGGGCCATCCTTGAAGAGTAGGGAGTGGGGGATGGGTGAATGTCAGTCAGCCATGCCCAGAAACATGACTGAGGGAGAGGGAAAGACAGAGAATGGACGGGGGTTGGTTCCTTAAAGAAAAATCAAGGTGCTATCATAAAAAGAAGTGAGCACTGATCACAAACAGTCATCAGTGGTTCCTAATCTTGCCTCCACCTTGGAATCATCTAGGCAGTCTTAAAAACAACTAATGCCTAGTGTTTTTTAAAGCTTCCCTGATGATTTTAATGAGCATCCATGTTTAAAGACCATTGACCTACTATCCCCTCCAAATTGTCCCGAAGACATCACCTTAAAACATCTGGATGCAGGCAGGTTACAGGATTTATTTTCTTAAATCCCTCAACTCAAAACTTGGCCAGAAGTCTGATGTCGATTCCCCCTTTCCATCGTGTTCATGGAGGGTCTATCCCAGTGGCCAGCTCTTCAAGGGCTGGGAGTGTTTTTGTTTACCAGTGTATACCCACTGCCTCGAACAGAGGCTGGCAAATAGTATCCAAAGTGATGGGTTGGGTGGGTAGTCCAAATATCTATCCATTTGTGTATCATAGCCCCCATGCAGTGGATCACAAGCAAATAAAGTTCACTTTTATTTTTTTATTTATTATTTTTTAATCCTCACCCGAGAATATTTTTTCCATTGACTTTTAGACAGAATGGAAGGGAGAGGAAGAGACAGAGAGAAACACCTATGTGAGAGAGACACACTGATTGGTTGCCTTCTGCATGCCCCCAACCAGGGCTGGGAGCCTGCAACCAAGGAAAGCGCCCTTGACCAGAATTGAACATAGGACTCTTCAGTCTGCAGGCTGATGCTCTATCCACTGAGCCAAACTGGCTAAGGCTAAAATTCACTTTTAGAAGAGCTGAAGGTGCTGGCCATTTTCTGTTCTGGGCTTGCAAAGAACAGAAAAATGGGTGTTGTCTTTGGTGATATGGAAGAGAGAACTAGGCAATAGTACTGGTTGCCATGGGTCAGAACTGAAACCCAGGATAACTGTGATCCTGCAGTAACTCAAGCTGGCAAGATGAGAAGGGCCAATAGGATGACCAGGGAATCGAGAATCAAGATGCAGGTTGCATAAGCAATTCGAACTTTTATCTCGATCTTTTGTATGTGGAGCACCTCCTGCTCAGCAATGAAGTTCTTATGTAATTTTTGCCAGGAGGGGCCATCAAGGGGATGGCAGTGGCAGTTAGATTTTGACTTTAGATTTTGTTTTTCCTATGAGGTGAAATTTTTAGAGTTAAACCATCAAAATCTCATCAGAGTTCATTCATTCTGTTTCCTCAGATATAAAAGATATAAGGTTTTTTGTGTAGGCAAATGCATTAATAGAAAGTAATTAGGAACTGCTTGGCACAATAAATTCTCAATACATGGTAGAGGTTGTTACTCATTAAATTGTCTACTATCATTTACTGAGCATCTATGTGTTCCAACTATAAGGCAGATACTGCAACATATAGATAAACTAGAGGTCTGGTGCATGAAATCGTGCACAGGTGGGATGCCTCAAGAGTGGCCTGTGGGGATCGGGCCAAAACCTGTCCAACACTGACTACTGCTCCTGCCTGCCACTCCTGCTCATGCTGGCCCTGCTGTGCCTGCTGTAGGCTCGTGCCCAGTCAGTCCCAGGAGAGGCTTGTGCCTCCCCTCTCTTGCCAGCAGTGAGCCCTGCATCTGGCACCTGTCCTGAAGGTGGTAGGAATGGGGAGATGGGCTGGATGCAATTGGACCTCCAGGAAGGTGGTGGGATGCTCTTGCCCGCCCAGGATCTGAATCTGCCCTGCTGACATTTGTACCGGTTGTCGGGAGCCACCTGGTTGCTGCTTTTATATTGTTTGTTCCTTATGGAGTGTCTAGGGAGGGGAAGTGGTAGTGGTGCCCAAGGCCGACTTCCTGGAGGCTGGTGGCACTGTCAGGATCATGCCAGCAGCATGGGTTCATCAGTGCCTGGTCCACTCTCTGGAGATTGGACCTGCAGGACTACTAAAGGAGTGAGTGGTTGCCACCAGGCTGGTGGCCTCCTGGACAGGCCAGTCAGATAAGTGGCACTCCTGCTGTGGAAGCACACTGACCACTAGGGGGCAGCTCCTATGTTGAGTGTCTGCCTCCTGGTGGTCCGTGTGCATCACAGCAGCCGGCAACTGGTTGTTCAGTTGACCAGTTGCTTAGGCTTTTATATATATAGATAGGCACAAGTCTAAACAGAGTTAAAACTGAGAAAGAAAGCCCAAACCTTGGTAATCCTTACAAGCCTTGCCCCTTGACTGTCTTTCTTTCAGGTGGGAATTGGTTTCCTCAGTGATCAAGCTTCCGTTTTTTTCTTCCTCCCACTTTCCTGTTTGTTTGTGTTGGGTTTTTTTATTAATTTTTTTTTTTTTTAGAAAGAAACATCCATCAGTTACTTCCTGTATGTATGTGCCCCATATGTGCCCCGACGGGATCAAAACCACAACCTGGGTATTTTGTCCTGACCCGGAATCAAACCTGCTGCCTTTTGTTGTATAGGATGACATTCAAACCAATTGAGCCACACTGCTAGAGCAAACTTCCCTGTTTTCTGATGAATGAGCCCTCTGTACTTTTATGAGTGCTGTATGTTCCCTTTTCCTAAATCTGGACACAAAGGAATGGGAGTGATAAACACAGTGATTCCTGGGTGTAGGCTCAGTTAATGTGGTCCATGGGAGGAGGGGGAATAGGGGCTTGGCCTTGAAATATGGAAAAGATTTAAAGAAGAAATCAATGGAACAGAATAAAGGAATAGCAGCTCCACTGGGCATGGTCGGGGGCCGGGGGTGAATGGAAGTCTTCCACCATAAGATGCTCAGGGTTTCTCTGCAGGCCTCACTGACTGGAACTATTCGACGTCTCTCTAACAGTATTTCCTTGGATGTGTCTTTTAAAATTCTATTAGCAATATTTTTTAAATGATTAAATTGAAGGTCAAAAAAGTGAAGTGGCTTGCCTAAGATCAAACAGCTAGTCGGTGGCAAAACAGGTTGGAACTTTGGTTTTATGATTGCAAATCCAGAGTGCATTGGCACAACATCTTTACAGCCTGGAGCCAATAAAAAAGGGAGGAGCTGTTAGCCATATTAGCATGAAATATTAAGATGAGGGGGAAAGCCGGGCTCGTATGGCGCAGTGGTTGAGCATGACCCATGAATGTGGAGGTTGGAGTTGGATTCTCTGTCAGGACACATGCCGGGATTGAGGGCTGGAAACCAGGTAGGGGGTGTGCAGGGGGACAGCCAATCCATGATTCTCTCCCATCATTGATTTTCTTTCTCTCTGTCCCTCTGCCTTCATCTCTCTTAAATCAATAAAAACTTTTTTAAAAAAGGAGGGAAAGAAAAGGGATAGGAGGGTGTTTTCAATGCAGAGGAGACTGTCCAGGTTTGAAAGCTGAGGGGAAGGTGAGGGTGAACCTGTTGGAGAAAAGAAAAACCATTCTTGAGTCTTGATCCTAAATCTGCTCCTTTGATGAGTCTTGAGCGTCATCTGGTTGTGTGTTTTAAGCTAAAGCTGACCGTGGTGGCCTTTGAGGGGAGGAGGCTGCACAGGAGACGCACCAGAGTTTTATGCCAGGGGGTGTATGTCTAACAGACCGTGCTCCCTAAGCGCGTCCTGTGCCTGCAGCCACAGGCGGCGTTGCCCTTGCTAAGGCCACCCCGCTGGCCGGGACTCCAGCAAACAGCTGGACTTTGGAACTCCGCCCCCTTAGGCCCTCCCTCCCCGCCGGGCCCCTCCCCTACTCCCCAAGGCGGCTCAGGCTCCCAGAAAGTCCGCGGACGGCGGGCCGCCAAGGTGCCGGGAGAGGGAGGAGGGAAGGAGGGAGCTGGCTCCCGGGCCGCCGCGCGCTGCAGTTCCCTGCCCGCTGCGCTCCCACCGCTGCCGGCCCCCGGCGCCCGGGCCATGCTGGAGCGCAGGGCGGCAGCATGAAGGGTGCCGACCGGGCTTATACCCGCGGTCCCTCGTGGGGGTGGCTCTTGTCTAAGTGCTGCTGTTGCTTCCCGTGCGGAGGTGAGTGGCTGTGGGCATCGGCACCGTCTCTTAGCCGAAGACCGGGAGGGCTGAGTGCGAGGGAGCGGTGGCGACACGGGGTGGAAGCGGGGAGGTGGCCGAGGGAGAGCGTGCGCTCCGAACCGCGTTTATTTCAGTTTCCCTGGCGGAACGCGCGGCTCGCGCTCGCTGTCTCTCGCTGACGTTCTGACTTGGTTGCGGAGCTGCAGTTCGCAAACGGTTACTCATCAGCGACTTTGGCTGTCCGCCGCCAACCCGCGGGGGTGCGGGGTTGGGGTGCGGTTGCGGGGGATGGGGAGAGGGCCCTGGGAGCCGGGTGAGTGTCCCAGTGGCGGGGCGGCGAAGTCGCACTTCCCGCTCTCATTACATAGGGATCTCAGCTGCCCGATTAACTGGTGACTGCTCGCTCTAGGAATGTGTTTGACACTTGTCTCCACACTAGCAACTGTTTTTGCCAAGTGACAGTTTTCTTTGGGGACTGGAGCAGCCTTTTCTCTGCCTGGACTTTCGCAGGCCTAAGTAGGTTTGCATCTCTGGGCCAGAGTTGGGCTCATGAATTAACCAAGAACTCTCTAGGTGCCCAAGTATGACTGTATTTAATTACTCTGCTAATTTTAATGTTGTTGAGGAGACTTGCAGGAAGCAACGAATTCCCCCCAAATCAGCCTGCAAAACCAGATGGCGGGACGTAGGACAGAGGGAAAGTGATCAATTGTGTAGCCTCTCTTGAAAAAGAAGCCCGATTTTCCTGGCAGTTGGCAGATGTTCTTCAAGCCCTCCTGTCACCTCAGCTTGGAGGGTGAGGGGAGAGACTCTGATTCTGTGTGGTCGGAAGTGAGAGTATGGCCTCTCACTTGACATTTGCCCTTTTTAAGTGTCATCTATTGGACCTGTCACCTCCACCCCCATTGACAGGGCCCCAGTGACCATCCTCATTCTGTCTAACAAAGTCCAAACGGGATGTGCCCTCTGAGATTAATGAATACACCATCCAGATAACCCTTCACTGCCCCCTCCTGAGCAGACAGACATAAGCTACAAAAACAAATTAAATAAAAAATGTTCAGAATCCCAGCATTAGATTCTCTCAGTCTGCGTCGAATTAGAACTGCCAGAAACTGTGTGGCAGCCAGCTCTCAAAGCCAGAACACAGATGGAGAAGCAATCACAAAGGGCCAGGACCCTCGCACGGATCCAGGCCTAGTTCAGAGACTTGGGAAACCAAGGCTGGGAACTAGAGGAAGAGGGGGTTTAAGGTGCAAGGACGCAGGAAATAGCCGGAGGGAGTCTGAGTGGGTGGGTTTGCTCTGCTTTCATGGCGAAGGGTTCCCAAGCAGGGTTTCTTGGGAGTCCGTTTCCTGTCCAAAGGCAGAATTCCGAGACCTGGGCGCTTTTCCAGATGTGTGGCAGCCCAGCTTCCCTACTGAGTAATTCTCTGGGGGTCTCTCCAGCCTCTGCTTTGTTTGTGAGTTGCCCTGGTTGTCCCTCTTTCTGCTGCTGAGGAGGGGTGGGGAGCCTGCATAGACAGTCTCTGGGCTGCCTCCTGCCGGCAGGGCTAGGAAATCGGTGGCAGAAGCTGGAAGAGACCATTGACCCTCAGCCAAACACTGAAGGACCCAAAGGCCCCAGCCATGAAAGCAGCTTTGAAAGGAAAGGAAGGTAACAGAGGTGGGTGCCTTGTCGCCTCCCTCTCTACTCCTTTCTTTTCCTTAGACCTGACACATGTGAAGATGAAGGACTGGGGCTCAAATCTGAGGAAGATGGTGGGGGAGGTGAGTTAGCCACCCCCTCAGAACCGCTGGCCTGGCCTGCACTGGTCAGGGTGCTGGTATCTGCGGGGTTGGGCCTCCCCTGGGGCTCCCTCAGTCTGCTCTCACCTGAAAAGCAGCTCTGTCTCCACCCAGCCCATAGACATCTGCTCAGAAGCAGATTGAAACGATAAGGCCTGGTACGGATTGAGTGCATTGCCCAGAGCTCCAAGACTACTAAGAAAGGCTGACCCAGTTGCATCCCAGAGAAGGGCTCAGGACAGAGGCTGAGAGGCTGAAGAGAGTGGAGGGCATCTCAGCCAGGAGGTCTGCCTCCCTCTTCAGTAAAACCCGTTTCTCTGGTTGCTTAAACTTCATACAGTTGAACGGCAGCTTCCGCTTTTAAATAAAAGCAGCTGGTTATTTGGTCTCTCTCTTCTGAGAAGAAGGGGGATCATTCCTGCTCCTCCTCCGGGAGCCACACTATGAAGCACACACAGCATAGCAGTTCTCAGCTCAAGGGGCCTTCACTCCCCAGCTCCCAGTCCTGCAGGATTGAAGGACACCTTCGTCTAAACTCTGAGGGAAAGGAACGGAGGGGCAATGGAATGTTCTGGCTATTTTTGACTCACAGCTAAGTAAGGAACCCTGGACTTTCTTTGGTGAATCCTAAGTAGTTGTAATTGTTAGCACCAATAGTTGAGGGTAAGACTCAAGCACTTCGTCATGTACTTGTGTGGCCTTTAATCTTATATCCGAGAAAAATAGGGAATGAAGTCAGTTAAGCTTGTCTTCTGATTCAGAAAAGTGAGGAAAGCAACTGTGTTTCTCTTCCAGGTTTTGGTTCTGTTGAGTATGAGTATGGTAGAGGGGTTTCATGAAAGGTAAATCTTTCGTTGCTACCTTGACATTGGTGTTGAAGGACAAGGAAACTGAAAAAGCAAGAGTAGGATGGAAATAGAGATCAGGTGAGAGGAAAAAAGACAACAAATACACTCAAAACTGCCTTTTTGGAAGTGAAAACTAGCCAAATTGTGAGAGAATGGCAGGCATGTGTCTGAAAGGTGATTAAGGGCTGATGTCACGCTGTGGGGAGTTTCAGGATCGCTTTGGCTTCTTATACATCCCTTCAAGCCTGAAGATGTGGGTCAGTTCTGGGTTCTCTTTTAGTTTTATCTTAGAATTTTAAAAAGCTGCTCGTTTCAGAGTAACAAAAAGGATTTCACATCCCCCGGAGGGTGCCAGGTCGTGTGTTGCAGACCAGAACTTGTGACTTCTTCGGTCACGGAGCCTAGAGAGTTTTCTGACCTCGCCAGGTGGAAGCCATTTTTGGAGCCTTGAATTTTCTGGTCAGCTTGTTGTTAAATGTGTGTATGTGGCCCAGAGTCCCTTCTTGGAAACCTTTCCTGCTCCCCCGCTCCCCTGCTCCTCCGCAGTATATGTGGAATTTATTTACACTTGCTTATTGCTGTATCATTGTCCTTGCATCTCAAGCCCATCATGGGTCTCCATTTACATGGAGACGGGGACAGGACGTGAGTATCACAGAGGAGATGAAGGGTGGTGACTTACCCAGGCTGAACCACATTCCCATGGCTCTCTCACCACAAGGCCATTGGATTCCAGCTTGACTCCGACGTCATGAAGTGTGGATAAGGGTAATGAGAGTTCTCCGGGCATCCCAAGTTATTCTCGTCTACAACTTCTTTTCCCCCCCATCTTTCCCCAGACCACTAAGGAAGAACCTCATGACTTCATATGGTTGTCTCTTCTTTGGCCCATAAATTAATACAGCTCATTTGATAAACAGAACTTAATGTGTGAACCCATGCCACCAAGTTCCTTCAGAAAGATGTGGGTAACCTCAAAGAGGAGCCTCGTAACCTTCACTATCACTTTAATTCACCACCCAAGGGACACAATCCTTGGGACCTTCACGTATGCCCGGTTGTTCCTTCATTTTCCAAGACCTGCCTTTTCCAGGGTGAAGATTGGATGGCCCATTTAGCATGTGTGCTTTTCCGAGATACCTCCTGGTTTTTCCTGCCTCCCAGGGATGTAATCTGGGGAGAATTACCACTCATACTGTCCCCCACCCAAACCCTCTGCTTCTCTCCTCACACCTGGTTCTCTGACTGGGGATGGTAACAGGGATATCAGTTGTTACCTGGAGAACGGCGCTCACTGCCAGTCAGAATGGAGCCTCATAGCAATGGGAGTGTGCGGAGTGAGGTGGAGGCTGGAAACTGAAGCTGAATGTCCCTCCTCTGGCACAGCTGTGGATCCATGATCACTGACAATGCTGTGGGCACGGCACCAGGTGGGAACGGCACCCAATGGTTCCAGGTGCTGCGGCAGTAAGGTCTAACCTGGAATACAAGGGTAACATTTCAGACTCTATCTGTGTTTTTAAGCAAAAGAGTTCAAAAGTAAAAACAAACAAACAAACAAAAAAAACAAACTTAAAACAACACAAGTGAACACTGGGGATCCCTGCTGAGCCCGGGCGATATTGCAGGCACACCTCACTCTGGAGTAGGATTGTTGGTGTTCTGTTCCTGATATTCCTCTTGAGAATCTTGATGCTGCTCTCTTCTGCCCAGAAAATACTCCCCATCCTTCTGAAGTGCAGGCTCATTGGTGAGTGGGTGAGAAGCTGCCTGGCCTGCCCTCTCCTTCTGACCAAATTCCCTGGCTTTTCCCGAAAGAAGGCCCTAGGAGAAGCCTGGGCTTCTCAAGCAGGAGGAGCTAAACCGTGGAAAGTGAGAAGGCACCTTAGAGATTATATAATAGGTCTTCTCCTTTATACAGGAGGAAACAGACCCAGCCTTGTGGCTGCAGGCTCTGAACTAGGATCCTGCTCCTGTGCCCCATCCTCTCCCTGTGATCCTCCTGGGCGAGTGGTTCCTACCACTCCGCAGAGGAAGGCTGACCCCACCCCTGGGGGGGCAGGGCAGAGGCAGTCCCCACTTGGTGCGTGGGAGTTCTGACTTGGGGTGATCTGTAGTTCTGGGGGTCCAGAAGGGGAGACTGCTGTGCCTGGAGCTAAGTGGAACTGGACCCACCTGATCTGCTTTGAGTAGCTGTTCTGTCCCAAGACCACAGAAGGCGGAGCTCTGTCTCTTTCAGAGCAGCTAGTGCACATGTTCTTAATAAATATCTGTTTACGTTTTCCCCTCTAGCTCAGTTTCATTGAGAAGTTCCCTCCCCCCTTCTTTCTTGTCCCTTTTCTTGAAGTGGACCCTTTCAGTTGGAAATGAATCAATGAAACGTATTCCTACGATTCCATCTTTGAAGGGCACTGGTTTTTATGTAACACACAGTGTTTTAATTCACTTGAGAAATGTTCATGCATTGACTGCCTGCCAGCCCTGCCAGGTGCTGGGGGAGAATGGATGAGGGATGATCATGGTGCTAACCCTGTTGGGCTGTTGTGAGGATTAGTTAAGATAAGGTATGTAAAGGATTTATCATAGCTCTAGTCATATAAAGTGTTTTACAAAAGTTCACAGCTGGTGGTAACAGTAATTGTAAGCCAGTACTAACTTTGTGTGAGTCCTCTAGGTGGTAATAATGTCAATCTAACTCCCTAAGCAATGTGATGGTCTTGTTCAAACTGTGGTCAGCTGTGCCTCAATGCTGTGGAATATCACTGTGGGGAGCAAAGCTTGTGATCTAGAAGTATGATAGGGATTTTCTTATTTTTATATTAAACTAGAGGTCCAGTGCACAAATTCGTGCATGGGTGGGGTCCCTCAGTGTGGCCTGCAGGGATTGGGCCGAAACCAGCAGTCCAGTGCTGCCTGCTGCTCCCGTTCATCCTGGCTCCCCTGTGCCTGCTTCAGGCTCATGCCCAGTCAGTCCTGACTAGGAGTAGCTCACAGTGCCACAAGGGCTCTCACCAACCATGAGCCTGTGTCTGGCGCCTGTCCCGAGGTAGGTAGGGAGAGGACCAGGACAAGATCAGCCCTCCAGGAGAGTGGTGGGATGCCTTGCTGGCCTGCAATCCAGATCCATCCTGCTGACATTCGTGCCAGTTGTCAGGAGCCACCTGGCAGCCACTTTTATATCGTTTCTTCCTTGCGGAATGTCTAGGGAGGGGAAGCGGCCATGGTACCTGGGGCCAACTTCCATGAGGCCGGCGGTGCTGTTGGGATCATGCCGGCAGTGTGGGTCCTTCGTTGCCTGGCCTGTTCTCCGGAGATTGAACCTGCAGGACTCCTGAGGGGGGGAGTGGCTGCTGTCGGGCTGGTGGGCCACGGGGATGGATCAGTCAGCTGAGTGGCACTCCCCCTGTGTGAGCGCACTGACCACCAGGGGGCAGCTCCTGTGTAGAGCATCTTCCCTCTGATGGTCAGTGCATGTCATTGCAACTGGTCGACCGGTTGACTGGTCGACTGGTTGTTTGGTTGTTTGGTCGGTTGGTCACTTAGGCTTTTATATATATAGATTAAACCAATTTTAGAAAAGAACACCTCAGAACATGTCTAGTATTATAATCACTGTATGTTACATAAAGGAGCATTCAAAAGAAGATACTGGCAAACGAACCCTAAGCACCCTATGCTGTTTTTCTCTGAGGGGAAACATGAGGTATAAAAATGGGAGAACAGCTACCCCAGTTTTGAAGTTCAAATCCTGATCATGTATGCACTAGTATATGAAAAGACATTAGTTATTCTTTGCTTACCCCTTGACTTTAGCTCCATTTTTCTGTTCATTTCAGCCAAGATTTATTGCACACCCTTTATGTGCAAAGCTTTGCTGTTTCTTTTTCAGGTTTTTTTTTTATACTTTATTTTAAAAAATCTTCACCAGAGGATATGTTGTGGGGTTTTTTTTAAAAAAAAATGTATTTCTATTGTTGAAAGTATTATAGATGTCCCCTTCCCCACCTTCCCCACAATCCCTCCCCCCACCCCAGGCCTTCACCACACTATTGTCTGACCATTGGTTATGCATATATGCATATAAGTTCTTTGGCTAATCTTGCCTCACCACCCCCTTTTCCCTCTGTGATTTGTCATTCTGTTCCATGTATCCATGTCTCTGGATCAATTTTGTTTGTTAGTTTATTTTTCTTCATTGGATTCCACATACAAGTGAGATCCTGTAATACTAGTCTTTCTCTGACTGCCTTATATCACTTAGCATAATACTCTCCAAGACCCTCTATATGAAGGATATGTTTTTACTGATTTTTAGAGAGAGAGAAAGGGAGAGAGAGGAAAGGAGAAAGAGAGGGAAATACAAAACAAAACATTAATTGGTTGCCTCTCATATATGCCTGGACCAAATACTGAACCCGAAAGCTTTTGGTGTACATGGCAAGGTTCCAACTAACTGAGTCACCTGCCCGGGCCAGGCTGTTTTTGCCTAGATAAAAATCATAACCTACTGTGGCCCGTGCATTTCTGTGGTTAGAACAACAGCCTGTGCACCAAAGGGTCAAGGTTTGATTCCTGATCAAGGGCACATACCTGGGTTGCAGGTTCAATCCCTGCCCCCGATGACAGTGTGCAGGAGACAACCGATAGATGTATCTCACATTAATGTTTCTCTCTCTCTCTCTCTCTCTCTCTCTCTCTCTCTCTCTCTCTACCTATCTATACTCGCCTTCCCTCCCACTCTCTCTAAAAATCAATGGGAAATCCTTGAGTGAGGATTAACAACAACAACAAAAATCATGACATGCTGCCTATGACAGCCCCCATGGTTCTGTTCATTTCCCTGAGGGTTGGGAAATATGGTCTGTCTTCCATGTAGATTGGGTACATGGGTGACCTGGCACCCAACTTAGTCTGCTTAGTAAATAATGGAGTATATCTTTTGAGGTTGACAGAACCTCCTGTGTTTGACTTCCTGGAAGGAGGGGAGCCCTGGTTATACCTGTGAGGCAGGTAGAAGGCTGCCAAGGTGGTTTTAGCAAATGAAAGAGCAAAGACCAGAGTTACAGAACAGGTTGTCCCACATTCTTGCTTTCCTGGAAACTACAGTGAGGAAACAGAAAGACAGGAGAGGAAACCCTTTCTCCCCTAGATTGAAACAGTACCTCCTAAAACTTGTTTCCAGCTTATCTGCTATTCCTTGGGGCAAGATTAGTTGTAGGCATGTGTTTGTTCTCTTTGGTGACCCAGCGTGTAACAGGCTCAGGACATTCCCAAACTCTGCCCTCCCGCCATTGGAATCTCTCCATCCAAAGGGGAACCAAGTCTTGCTGTTAAAGGGAATTGGAGATGCTCTGCTTCGGCACAGATTTCAGGTCTCAGATTGGCACTTGAGCTGTGCCTCCTGCTCTTCTCTCCCTAGAGCCTAAGTTTCCAACGTGTGGTCTTCAGAAACACAAATGCAGATTCTCAGCCCCACTGACACAGGCTCTCGGGAGTGGGAGCTCAGCAGTCTGTTTGAACAAGCTCTTCATCGGGCTTTTTTCCCCTTTGATTTGTTCAGTTCTCTTTCTTTCCTTTCTCTTCTTACCGTGCGTCCCTCCTCCCTTCCCCCAGCTCCAGGGAAAGCATCTATAACTGAAGGCTCCCTGCTTCCCCAGAGTCTCGCTTGGAGAAGTGGTAGAGAGAGGCCTCCTCCGCTGTTCATTTTCACTTGCCTGGTGGGCGAGGGTCCGGGTGGTGTAGGGATTAGGAATTACCTACACATTCATTGATTGCGCCAGCCCCCAAGGGTCCCGTGTGTGACATTGCATCCTTCTTCCCATTTCAGACTCCTTTGCTTTTGTTTTGTTTTCCTCATTACTCTAAAAGCTAACGATGCTCACTATAGAAAAAAAATCAAGTTAGGCAAGCAAAACGGTCATAAAAGCATATAACATAACCCTAAACTATCTAGAAACAGCTACGACTCAACCTCTTAATATATATCCTTTTCTATATGTTTCCCAGCCCTTTTAAAATAAACGAATTCACATTTTACATACTGCTTTATACCTTGCTTGCACTTACTCTTCTGCACATCTTCTCCTATGGATGCATGTCTAGGATATTTTTAATGGCTGCAAAGTGTTTTGTTATAAGACTTGAACTTGACACTTGTTAGTATTGATTGGATGTAATGGTTCAAGTTTGGTGGGAAGGGCTAAGGAATGGTCCTGGGTTAAGAAATATCTTCTCAGAATCCGACTACATAGACAGACTGACTCTTGTCCCGAGTTTACATGTCAGCTCCCTGCCTCCCACCTTTACGCTCTGCAGGTGTCGGATGTGTTCCTAGGAGATGGGCAGAGAGCTGCAGGGTTTACCCCCTCATCCCTTTCTTATTTATGTGGATTAGGGATTTTTCTCACTCCGTTGGCTTCTAACAGTCTAGTTGCTTTCATTGAACAGATCCAGGGTTTTCTCTTCTTATTTTGAGTCATTTTAAAATTATTATTACTGAGAAAGAAAGCCTTGATTAACGGGGTTTTTTGCCTAGAACCATTTGGGAAATCATCTGGAAATACAGATAAATGAAGATAAAATTCCATAACATGGAGAAAACCACATGAACACTCTGAATATACCCTTAGTCTTTCTTCCTATGTGAGCATTATTTTTAGAAATATAAGATAGTGGTGTTATAAACTTCATGTAATGCATCCAGCAGCTTCTATGATGTTTCTATAGATGCATTCAGTAAAGTGCTGGAGCCAGCTCAGCTCAGGCTGCGATTGGCAAACATTCAGGATTCCGATAGCAGACTGGTAAGCCATTGGTGGCTCGAGATGGGCCGTGGTGGCAGCATTTGTACTAGGAGAATCACGAGACACCACCACTCGAGGTTTTTTGTTTTATTCAGAGAGCTGGTTTCCCAGATTACCATTAGATGGACATTTTATTCCGTGTAGAAATGGCCTGTTTTTCTTCTCAATCTCCTTGTTTGGGGTTTTTTCTAATGTTTGCTACGGTAAACAATATTGTAGTGACTATTCTTATAGTTAAGTCTCAGCAGACACCCTAATTGCTTCCTTAGGATACTCCCTAGAAGTAGATAGAGATCCTGAATCAAAGGGTAGCATGATTGCTAAGACTTACTTGTTGCCAGTACTTCCCCACTTCACACCCTTTGAAAGGAAGTGTACTGTGTTCTGTTTTGAGAGGATTTATGAGCAACATCCTCGGGGACCAGGAATTTCATGTCTCTCTATTGTTTACTTCTGTTTACATTTTCGGAATTAACTTAATTCTTTTCATATAAAGAAATACCCTGGCTGAGAGTATGGTAAGTCAATGCCTTTGATTCTTAGGCTACATACTGATATGCAGGGTATAAAAAAATATCTTGTGGCTGTTCTGGATGGAGAGGCAATATAACGTGACAATTAAGAGCTTGGACTTTGGAGCCAGAATGAGTTTGAATCCCAGCTCTGCTACTTACGTGTGTGACCTTGTGCAAGTTATATGATCTCTTTGCTTAAGTTTCCTCATCTGGAAAATGGAGGTGATCATAGAATCTGGCCATGGGGTTCTTATAGGGCTTAGCTGGGTTGGCGTATGTAAATCCTTTAGTACTGGCACAGAAGATAGCGTTGGATGAGTGTTGGCACTAAGTATATAGGAGTCTCTGTGGGACTGTGCCAGTGTCACACTCCAGTGATTTCATTAGTCACTTCATCCTGTGAGAAATCGAGCTAAGCATTTTCTGTATCAATCCCCAAATATGTGAGTTCCATGTGGCAGGTTTTGAATTAACAACCACAGAGAATTTAAGATGTTGTCATGTCCCTGGGGATCTTGCTGTCTAATTTGAGAGCTGCTCCATAAGTATGAAACAATAAATAATAAGGAAAATAGCTGCTGAAGACAATAAGAGGAAGAATGCTCCAAGGTCCACCTGGTTGCTGACTAAAATACCATTGCAGAGCTGATGGGAGCACAGTGGCCTGGGAAGGACTCCTCAGAAGACAGAGGGTTCTCTCTGGGCCTAAAGGGCAGGAAGCGTTCTTGAAAGGACTGAGGAGATAGTGTGAGCAAATCGGCAGAGTTATGCTGGGAGCCACAGAGAAAAGCAAGTCAGAAATGCCCTAGGGCTGTGCTGCCCAGGTCAGTAGCCATTAGCCATGTGTGGCCATTGAGGACTTGAGATGAGCCTAGTCCACATTGAGATGTGCCGTGAGTATAAGTTACATACCAGGTGTCCAAGAGTTAGTACAAAAATTGCAAAGTATCTTAATAATGTTTATATTGATCACATGTTGAAATGCTAATATTTTGGAGATATTGGGTTAAATGCAATATATTAAAATTAATAAAATTAATTGTACCTGTTTTTACCTTTTAAAGTGACGACTAGAGAACAAAATTATATGTGGCTCCCATTTGGGACGTGCGTTCTATTTCTATTGGACTAGTTGTCCTAGAGATTATAGACTGTTACTCATTGATATGCTGCAGCAGAAAGCTTCCAAGCTCTGTGTCCTTTCATGCCATTCCAGGACCAATCCAAGATCATGCTTTTGCCCCCCGCCCCATAATCCCAGGAGAATGGTGGTCCCACTGGCCTGGCATCTCCAAGCAAGGCCAGCCAACACAAGGAGCCTTCTTGAGACTTCTCAAGGAACCTTCCTGTGGCCTTTCAGGCCAGATAGAAGGTCAGTGTTGATCCGAAGCCAGACCTGGACAGTCAGTGTGATCCAATCTAATCAGGGTCCTGTGCAGTCCCTCCCATAGAACCCAGGGAAGTCTGTGGCTGCCCCAGGATTCTGGAGGCCTTACCCACGGTCTCCTGGGCTGATGATCTCTGACTCCCCTAGGCCTGGGGGAGCATCAGAATCACAGCCATGTCCAAATGCACAGTTCAGAGGGCAGCAGACCTCTCTCACACACAAAGACACACTTCTGAGTGTTCTCAAAGGCTACTGTGAGAGTGCCTGTTAGTGAAATAGTGACATGAAGGGGAAGAGATGGAGTAGATTGGGGCAGTGGGTCCCTGTCTGAGGAACCGACATTAAATACAAAAGTCTTATGACTACTGTTCTTTTGGCGCCCATGTGGATATTATTTGCATTCTGTCCAAGTTTAAAGAGCCTTCTCAAAGGTTTCGTTAAATATTATGGGAGAACACAAGGGAAGTAGAATGTAAAAAGCATAAAGCCAGACAGCTTTATGGAATGCACATTTCAGGTACTTGCCTGAAGCTGACTTGCTCCCAGAGCTCATGTGCTGCTCTCTTTGGTCCATATTCACTTGAGGAGCCAACACTCTGTTCATGAAGTACCATTGCTGAGACCTTCACTTCCTAATTCATGACCTGAGTCCCAATTGAGCTATCTGCCATATTCCTGCATATTTTGAACTGGGATCCAGATTAAAAGAGCCAGGTTCCCGTTCCCCATCCCCACCTGGGGCTTTCCCACCCAGCCCTAGGGTTTGCCCTGAGGCACTGCCATGCACAGTTGCTGCCTCGTGCAGTGACCCACCCTCACCCTGCACGATGACAGGTTGTAGCTGAGCCTCGGTGATCTTCTCGTGGCAATGTTGTACCCTTGACTCTGCAACACACAGTACATTGTACTCAATGGCCCCTAGGATCTTCCCAGTTCCCAGTCCACAGAGGGACTTAAAAAGCAGTGACAACCCTATTGGTTTATTTGGATTCTGCATGAAAGCAGGAGAAGACCTCACTAACCATCTGAGGTTATTTTTCAGCTTTTAAAATTGTAGAGACCCTGTTTCTTTGTGCTTTGGTTTGGAAATTATATCCCATTCTTCATTTAATTTCTATCCTAACCCCCACATAGTGCCTTCATTTAGAGTACCAGCACAAGCAGCCAACTCTACCAGGGTGTCTACAGATCTCCTCAAACAACCAGTTCCCCAGCTCCTTCCCAGTGAGGTGGTCAGCTCTAAATTTAACCATGACCTTCTGTCAGCATACGCAAGCCAGGGCTACAAGAGCAAAATCAGAGCTGGGCTGTTCTCAGGGGTGTGTGTGTGTGTGTGTGTGTGTGTGTGTGTGTGTATGCACGCATGCACGCGCCCGTGCAGGAGTTAAAAGAGAAGGTGGGCAAGTGTCCTCAGAAGGCCAGATCAGCTCCTGAGGGGAGAAGAGGAGGAGTTCAGGGTGAGAAACAGAGTCATCCCAAGTGGCTGCTGGAGCTCCTCCTAGCTTGGCTGGTCCCTTGGAGAAAGCAGCCACATTCTGCACCCTCTCAGTTTCCTCCCACTGTAAAGTATCCCTGATGTAACTCACCTGGATTTGTAATTACCGTGGCTTCCTGCCAAGGATTATGCCGCAGTTATGTGTTCATTCCTGTCCCTTATTCCAAAGTCTCCAATCCCAGGTTTATGAGGTACAATCTGTACATTGTATTATGCAGATTCCAACCTTTTTTTGGTTGTCTGTCTTGCATCTTGGTTTGGTTTGCATCTTTTTCTGTATGAATGCATACATATCTCAGAGTTAGAACCGAGAAATGAAGACAGTCCAAACCCAATGAATTAGATCCATAATCTGATGGCATTTTTAAAATGTCACATATATACAGACATATGCTGTCATTTGGGTGAACATCTGTAATTCTGTAGGAAAATAGCTTTGCAGATTTTTATACTCAACATGTATAAGGCAAAGCATTGAAACGTCTTTAGTTTGTAAAATTTAGCTCATTATAATTTAGTCACACCTCCAATGTGTATCGACAGTCATGATGAGCACCTTACACAATGAGATTCGTATGTGTGGGTCAAATAGGACCGTCTTCATTTTTTCTGTTTGATCCCTACCAAGCAGAAGCAGGGTAGAGAGGCTGCCTTGAGTGTACATACCTTGGAGGAATACGCGCTTACATTTGCGAGGAGAGCCAGATCACAGAGGACAGAGCTGGGGCTGTAGCACTCTCTGAAAATGCACAGGTTAGTGTCACAAACAGGGACTCGACTAAGAAGAGCACATGGGCCAGTTGGCACCCTTGTGCTCATCTCTCATTTTCTGTAAATAAACTTGAAAGGTTTTTGGGGGGCAAATGTCTCTTTAGCTCAGGTCTCTGAGGGAAGAGCATCAATTTAAAGTTCCCATGCTGGCACCCGCACTTGCTAAGTTGCATTAGTCTAGTTAAGTTATTTATGCTAATTTTTTCATCTGTATATTTGGGAAAACACAGGTGTTTATCCCTGGGGTACTTGTGAAATAGAAAAGGTGTGGAACCTGTGTGTACCACCTCATACAGTTCCTGGGTTCCTGGCATGCAGAATGCACTCGGTAAATGCAGGCTTATGAACAACATTCTTTCTTGCTATCAGACATTTTTCTGACTTACAGGCAGTAGTTTTAGTCCAACCATTAAGTGGGACGGAGGATTAGTGAATATTCTTCAAAGCTGTCCAGGAAAATAGACATGTACCTTAGGCCTCTTATTACTAGCCTTTTGCCAAATGTTTGATTGCTGGGAGTGTCCTTGCTTAAAACAGGTTGCTGACCTGGTGGGTCATGGAGTGACAGTTTAATTTAAGAAAGATAAAAGGTCTCCTCCCTATACCTGCAGGCCACTGTGTTGGGTTCTTAAGCAATTCTTGCAAGACATTACTAAACACCTTTATACTTATTTATTCAGGGCCTCTGCTAGTTAGGGTATAGTGTGTGTGTGCGTGTGCATGTGCGTGTGTGTGTGTGTGTGTGTGTGTGTGTGTGCTCACCAAGCAATGCTTTGGCAGCACCAGGGCTTATCCTGGGCCTTTATCCTGTATTCATTTCCGAAGTTGATCATCCTGGATATGTTCCTTCAACTATTACAATTATCTGCTGTGTTCTGGTAAACATCTGATCTAAGATTTATGGCTCAAATGTTCTATTCTGTCACCGGCAAACAAATCAGTAGCCACATTTATCATTTGTAGTTGAAAACAAAGAAACTTGACATTTTGGTTAAATGTGTTATTGGTTAGCTTTAGATTCCTTTGTCCAATAGTGAAACTCACAGACCTGCCTGTTGGTAGAAAGGGAGAAGTCAGAATTGACTTCTATGAGCCTGTCTAGGCTGAGTCAGGTCATTGGATCATCCTTGAATTAATGCCCATGGCCCAGGGAATAAATATTCCAGTTACGTTAGGACCCACCCCTGGGGTGGGGGTGGGGTGGAGGTTGTTGAACTAACACAGTTGAGAAATCTGGGTGCTCTTGTGAAGGGAAAGAGAGACATGGTGCTGGGAAGGAAACAGTGGAATGAGAAACTGCGATGAGTTTAAGCACTACAGGATCCTTCTGCCTCAGATAGCAGCGTGAGCAGCTCTGGTGAGGAGTGAGGGAGACGTGTACAGGGGAGACCTTGTGAAGACGTACACAGGGACTGGGTCTTGAAGAGTCGGGAGGGATGTTTTTATCTAAGAAGTTAGGCCAAGGAAACAGCATGAGGAAGGACATGAGTCCTGTATTAGAATGGAGCGTCTGTGGAAATATAAACAGATAGCAATCTACCATGTGGCACTACAGTATCTCCTTTGGGGAGTCAGCCTACACAGTTCAAGGATGGGAAGACTAGAGCTCAGAGATTAAATGGTTTTCCCAAAAGCATGTGGTTATTACGTTGAGATCTGGTTTCCTTTCTCCCCCACTTACCCTGCTGCCCAACTATATTCTGGTCATTGTATCAAGTTCTGTTTTTTGGTTGTTGTTGTTTGTTGTTGTTTTTCATTACTGTAGTGGAATCTGGTACAATTCCATACTGTGTCCCTGAAAGGATGGGATGGTTTAGTGGTTCCAGAAGCAGTTTTTCTTGTAGGCTGTTACTTTTATTTGCATATATAAACTCTGTGCCGCCAAAGCTCTTAACAGAAGCATTGTCTGGCGCACACACACACGCTTTTATACCCTAAATAGCAGAGACCTAGAATGTTTGTCTCCTTTTGCCAACATCTGACTGTGATTATCTTTAACCACAGTCACCCTTGTTTGTCTCTTAAAATAGTATTGACTCTCCCAAGGAGGCTATTTCCGGTCGTCATGGCCCTCCAAGGACCCTGTCTCTCTGCCTGCCTTGTCCTGGTATCCTTGGCAGCCGGGATCTACTGCCGTAATTCCCTGCTCCCTGATGTGGACACTCCTGAGTCCTTCCTTAGGGTCTGGAGCCCTCTCCTAGTGAGAGTAGTGGATTTCACCTGTTGACTCAGGTAATTGAAAGTATACCTGTCCCTGAGATGCCCATCAGCCATTCCTCCTTGCTGTCCTTGCTGCCCACAGGCCATGCCAATATGCAGGGGTTGACTTCCCCCAAAGAGAGTTGCCTAAAAGCCAAGCTATGTCTGACATATGGGGTGGATCTAAATGATATTTGAAATGGAATATCCCCACTCCCCAGGCCCCCCAGCATGAACATTAAAAATGTCTGTTCTTGCTTTGGGATTCTGTCTCAGAGAATGCCAGGATTCCCTTCTGCTAGTCTATTGGGTTCCTTTGCTTTGAAGTAAAAGTTGCCTCATTTTGACTTGAATTTGATGAGAGTAAAAAAAAAGGAAGGGAATGAAAAAGGTGTTTTCACCTTATAGTTTCTATCTCTGCACAGTCCCCCTCCCCCTCCTCCTAGACTAACACATCATACCAAGCTAGGCAATGCTGCTACTGGCTGAGCCTGGTGGTCTTAGTTGACAGTCCTTCCCAGAGCCATCACTAAGATAAAGGGAATGGAAAGTATACACTCACACATGCAGCTCTGTGTTGTGAGCTCCGGACTTAGATCTTGTCATAGAGATTCCTTTTCACATGGGTAGCAACCATCAAAACCCACAGAGTAAGGACTCAGAAGAAAATAGATGGTCAGCGTTGCCTTCCCGTGTTTCAAGCTCACCCTATGATTTGAACAGTATGTTCTCCAAAGCGAGGGCGTGGAGGTCACCCACTGAGCTCTGGCAAGAGCCACTCTTGGTCTGTATTGTTCTTCCCGAAACCACAAAGGTTGTTTCTGCATAACCTTGAGACAGTAGAGTGGTGCCTACTGGTGGAAAATAGGTTTGGGGGATGAGGTTTGCAAATGAACTATGAAAGCCCTATAAATATTTTTATAACTATTAAAATAAATTATCCCACGAAATGAAGAGAATGGGTACTGTGCAATTTTCATTCTATTGGATTAGACATGGTTCCGATTTTTCTAACTAGAAATTTGAACTAGATATTTTCAAGCTCCTTTTATGTGTGTAGATAATAGGTCCATTAAAACACTTTCACCCCCACCCCCGCTGTGCTTCTTCATCTAAATGGGGCTCAAAACTGGACAGAGTGTAGAATTCAGAGCCCAGCAGACCTGCCCTGAATGCTGGTCTGTCAGTTACCAGCTCTATCGTCTGCTGTGTGAGGAACTTACCTTCTTTTTGGACATATAATAGCACCCACGCACGTGGATGGTGCAGATGCGACAGGGCAGTGTCAGGGAAATGCTCAGCGCATCTGTCACACTGTAAGTTCTCAGTAAAGAGTAGCACATAAAATGTGAATGTTAAGACTGATTAATTTGATAAATTTTATTTTTATGCATGTTACCACAATAAAAAGAATTTTTAAATTATACCCCAAAAGGTAAGTGTATGTATGAAAGAGAACAATTTATTAATTTATAAAATATTGAGAGGAAGTTCACCAAATCACACTGAATTGAAGGATTCTGGGTGACATTTTTTTTTTCTTCTTTCAACTTTTTAAAAAATTGTGTGTGTGTCAGTGTGTGTTATGTGCGCGTGCCCACACGCACGGGCTTAAAAATATTTTTTTTGTTTGTTTATTGAAAGGCTGATACACAATATAAAACAGGTAACCAATTCCCTAATTTTATTTTCTTATACAACTAGAATATATTACCACAAAAGGCTAAATGGACAAAAGCATAGCTAAGTAAACTAATGACAGACCACCCACACTCTCAAGCAGAACCCAGGACCCTTTGTTCTCCATCTGCCCTAGTGGTTCTTGGGGTGGATGGGGCAGGGTCACAAGTGCAGCCCCTCCCTGTCCTGGCCCCACACTGACCTCTACCCTAGTTGACTGTCTGCGATACCCAAATCCACAATCACTGCCTCCAGGAATCATGGGTGGGATTGGGGGGGAGGGAGTGCAGTTGATTCCTGTGGCCCATCCTCTGAGCTATAGTCCACAGGTGCCCACATCAGGTTTGGCTCCCAGTTCTAGAGTTTCAGTACCTTAGGGTTTGGGGTGTCATGTACTAGATAAAGATGCATGTGCATCCACAGGTGTTTTTCAGCCCCAAGTGATGTGTGAGAACACCCATGAGCAGAGGAGCAGTTGGCTCAGCCTCTATCCCCTTCCATTACACATGACTGAGATCCCCTCCCCCAAACACACCAAATGCTATTCTTGCCACAGCCTCTGGCATCTCTCCCCAGCCTTTATTGGAAAAATCTCCTTCTTGTTAACTTGACCCCCCTTTATCATCTCAATGCCTGCCATTAGAGATGATACCCTCATCAGGAATGATTTAAAGATTTGACTTAACATATTCATGAACCCATTCATCAAATATTTGTTGAATCTAATATACTGAAACTTAAAACACACAGAGAAATGAAATCGTGTTTATTGAAGTTTTTGCTTGGGGAAATTCTGCTTTGGAGTAGTTACTATATTGTCCTCCAATGAGACGTTCCTAGGTCCTTGAACTTTGGCCATAGTGATATGTAGACTGGTGTATCCCCTCCTCGGTGGGGCCCTCCTCGGTGATGCTGTGACTCAGAGGAGCACTGGAGGTGCTGGGAGAGCCAGAGACTGAGATCTGATTCTCACAGGGCTGACTGGCTCCGTCCTGAGCTGGGAAGATCATTGGGCTCTGAGATGTATGGGCAGGCTTCTTTGGGATCCTTTCATCGTCCTGTCTCCTTAAAATTCCATCATTTTTACTTATAAAATAGGGGAAGCTTATAGGACAGATATTAAAACAGAGGTTCTTTGAAGTTTCTACTTTAAATATTTTTCCTGACAATAATATGTTAAAATGTGTCCCAAATTAACACTATACATACAAGTAATTTCCAGATGGGTTTTAGGCAAATGTAATAGACATTGTAAAGGAAGTTAAGACAAATGATAGACCGGGAGGACAGACTTGCAACCTACATAATTGACGAAAGATTACTATCCGACATGTATAGAGAATTCTTATAAATCTATAAGCAAAGCCGGCATCCTGATAGAAAAATGTAGGTAGCACAGCTGATTCCATTTTTATTCTCAGCATTGTACCCTGCTTCTTTCACTTGTATTTTCTGAGCATTTCCCCACAGTTTTACAAATTAATAGTCCCTCGTGCTACCTTTAAATGTTTATTATAAGTTCACATACTTTGAGGCTCAAGAATAGATGGCAGGATTTTCAAGGGCAATGAGGGGCAGGCCTGCAGACTGAGCCCTCACTATAGAAGTGGTAGGAGGGCAGCTAAATCAGGCCCAGGACAGGAAGTGTGCGGAAACCACACAGCATCCCTCTCCTCTCTTGCCTTTTCTTCTGATGGTCAACAGACATTATGTTTTTGCCCCTCCCCAGCTCGGGTTCTAACAGGCTTCCGGGAGCTGTCTTCTCCGCTGTAGGCCTGCCTGAGAATTGGGGCCAAAGGGCAGGGTTTGAGATGTTGGCCCTCCCCTGAAGTAATAGCATCTGAAAGTCAGCTTAGAATACAAACCACAGCCGTCTATATTTCTGACATTTAAAGGGGGAAAGAGCCAATGAACATGATAGAGTTGTTCTCCCATGTGACAGATTGGTAAGTTAAAACCCAGCCAGATTGGGATTTACCTAAAACCATGCTGCAAGGTATCAGGGAAGCAAGAATCCTCACCTGGGATCCTTGCTGCGGCCCAGGGCTCTTTTTAGTGAGCCACGAAAGGTGCCCAAGCAGCATTCAGGCTGCCTGGAACCCTGAGACTTAGCCAGAGGGACAGTGAGCTGAAGAAAGGTGAGCCCACTGGACTAAAGCTTTAGTTCATCCATTCAACAAATACCTTGTCCGCATACTCCCAGATGAGGGAAATGCTCTGTAGTGTTATAGGTGTAATTCTCACATGGTAGTAGGTAGACATTTCATTGTCTTCTATTTTTTCCTATAATTACTACATATTACATTCAAAAGTTAGACTTTTTTAAAGTCATCCTGTTTAAGTATCTTTATTTGTTGAAGTCATGAAATACTTTCTAACTTTGGAGTAAGAAATGGGTGGGAAATTTTATGAACCAGATAGATCCTTTCTTCTAATGTGAGTCTGATAGTTCTGGGGTCTTGGGCCTGAGTTTGTGGAAGTTCTATGTGTCTCCTGTCACTTCTACGTGTGTCCTGTCACCAACCCATTCACACTTGTCATGCAGGTGAATGTGTATATGTGTGCACTTGCTGCTTCCACATTTGTGACTGACAGGAGCAGCAGGTTGTAGACCATAGGAAGGGGCCCTGCTCAGACGAAGGAAGTGTAAGCTCTCTTTGTTGCTGTTTTGTGCAGGAAAGTGAGAGAGAACTCACTCATCAGATAGCACAAGATAAGGACAGGCCGACTCCCAGGCTTCAGGCCACTGGCATTACTGTATTACAACACAAGACTGTTCATTGTCATTCAGCGGTCATTGTTGTCATTCCTGTTTATTGCCATATCATAACCTTTCACTATTACTGTAAGCAGGCATTGTTATCTCGGGGGTTGGATATTCCCATTTTATAGATAAAGAACCAAGGTTCAGAAAGGTGAAGAGGTAGAGCTGGGAACTCAAAGTGCAAAGTCATCCCATGCCACCATTGTCTCCTATATTTATCCAGGCACACAAACAGGGGCCTTGGCTTCTTTTTTATTCATTGAATATTTAGAACATCTCTACTGAGCATTTTCTATGAAATCCTTTTCCAACAGATGTTTTAGTGTTTTAGTTCTTTGTGTCAGGCCCTCTTTTGGATCCTAGAAACACAACAGGCTACAGAGGGAGGCAAACATTTCCTGCCCTCATGGAGCTTATATTCTAGTAGGAGAGATAATAAAGTAAATTCTACAGTAGACATTTTTTAATGTAATATATCAATAGAAAATGTTGAGGTTCAATAAAGTCAACAGATCAGGAAATAACACAGTTCCTAAGAGGAAAAAGTACACCTCACAAGACCATAGCAGAAAACACTAAGGTTGGTTGCAGGGAGAAAGAGGCAAGGAATTTGTGGGCTGAGGCCTTGAGGAGGGGGTGAGGGCAATCAGGGTGAAGGTTGGTTAGTTTGAATGATTTCAGCAGGCTCTAGAGTACAGGGGCTGTCCTGCTACCTGCTACCTGGCCCTGGGGCAATTGGGGCTGGTGGATAGTGGTCCCAAATGTAGAGCTCACTACGGAAGATGATTGTGGATATGGGATGTGGATTGGTGGTTTTGCATGTAAAAGGCACAATCTCAGTTGAGTTGTTTGCTGTCTCTAGGGATTAGTCAGTCCTGGGAGGGACTATCTCTACCAGAGCCAGAAAGGCTCCAGATAGTGAAGCATCAGAATACAGAAAACAAAAAGTCCCAGTTAATACAGCAGGCTAAATGGCTTAAATGCTATAGGGAGAGTAAAAGAAGGGAACAGGAGTGTCAGCATGGAGGGGTGGGATGTTTCCATTTTCTAAATAGAGTAGTTAGGGGAGGTAGCATTTCAATAAAGACCAAAGGCAGGGAGGTAATGAGCGCCATGGGATCTGAAGAACTCTCTGAGCAGAAAGATGAGCAAGAAAGAGCGGGAAAGAGATGGCAGGGGGTTGGTGGCCTGCTTGGCAGCTGTCCAGGCCCTTGGAGGGGCATCGGGGAGCGGGAAAGAGGTGGCAGGGGGTCGGCGGCCTGCTTGGTGGGCTTCCCAGGCCCTTTGCAGAGGTGAGATCAGAGGTGGGAGCATATCTCATTGATAATGCCACCTACAGCTGCATCAGTGTGCCTTGGGCCATAGCAGGAGGAGTACAGCTGAGAGGTGCAGTGCTGTGTAGGTGTTGGAAACACAAGCTCATAGTAGGAAGGAAATGGATGCCTCATGTGTGTTAGCTGAATATGGAGTATTTTGTCGAGACCAGATTTGGTAAAATGTTCCCCATTCATCCACATTTTGTAAGAGGTTTCTCCCCAAATCCTTTAGAAGAAGAAAAGGGTGGTTCTTGGTAGAAAGGTCATTCTAATTCAGGAGAAAGTTATCTGGCTAAGGGCCAACATGGACCATCAGAAAGTGAAGATTGTTAACTAAGGTAAAGTCATATGTCATCACCTATCCCTTACCCCAGCCCCTTTGGAAACACTCCAGTGGCTTCCCACTGCATTTAGGATGAAGTTCCGACTCCCTGCCATGGCCTCCAGGGACCTGAGTCTGCCCACTGCTTACCTTTCCAACTTCATTCGGTAACTGTGCTCCAACCACAGGAGCTTCCTTTCGGCGTCTTGAACATCCCAAAGTCATGTCTGCCTTAGGATTTCTGCAAAGGCCGTGCCCCTGGCACAAGGCCATATCCCCATCTTTACAAGGCTGGTTTCTTCTTATCATTCGGTTCTCAGCTTACTCTGCATGGAGACTGTCTCCAGCTGCTTGCTCTGTAGAAAGTACCCAGGCCCTCTCCAGCCCATGAGCCAGATTAATTCTCTAAATACAGCTGAACAGTATTGGAAATTTTCTAACTCGTGTATTAGTTTATTGTCTGTCTCCTTCTCCACGCCAACCAGAATGTCAGCTTCTTAACGTCAGGACTGTCTTCTTCACTGCGATCACGCAACATCAGGAATAGCACCTGGTACAGCCTCTGCACTCAGTAAGCACTTGTTGAATGAATGGATAATAACACGCTGTCTTACAATATAAATATAAACTAATAAAAGCGAAATATTAAAATTAACCGTTTCTCCGAGACGGGTAAGCCACGCCCACCAGCCAATTAGAGCGGCTGTATGCAAATTAGCCCAGCCAACATGGAGGCCGCCACTCACGGACCTGAGTAAATGGCTGTTTCCATTGCGGCAGGAGCGAAAGTGAAGCTGCGCCCGCTCAGCTCAGCTCCAATTAAACTGGCTCTAGCGAAACACACCTTTGAAACAATATGACAATCATAGAATCCTCGGGAGCTGAAGGAAAGAGCAGCCCGGGCCTAACCAGTAAAAGTAACAACTGTTTCATTATAGACGCTGCGAGGTGAAGCAGAGGAGGCTTCATTAGTTAGAAGGCCGCCTTAAAGAAACAGTGTATCAATTATAGAAGATAACCCCAGGCCTTAAAGGAACAGCATCAATTATAGGAGAGAAACCACAGAAACCTGTGTCCAGCCAGCCTTGCTGGGACGTTGGGTCAATGGGAGCTGTGGGCAGCCTTAAAGCCCCTCACCCAGGCTGGTCAGGCACACCAGCAGGTGGACATCCCCCGAGGGTCCCAGACTGTGAGAGGGCACAGGCCGGGCTGAGAGACCTCCCGAGTGCACAGAGCGGCTGCAGGGCGAGACAGCGCAGGACCCAGGACCCGTGAGTGGGAAACAGGCGGCAGGGTTGGAGAGCACCAGGAAGCGGGTAAGAGGCGGCAGGAGGTCGGTAGCCTGCTTGGTGGGCTTCCCAGGCCCTTTGCAGAGCATCGGGGAGTGGGTAAGAGGTGGCAGGGGGTCAGCGGCCTGCTTGGCAGCTGTCC
>PVJC01018040.1:0-31819 GCA_004026665.1 Murina feae | reverse complement strand
CTATAATTGATGCTGTTCCTTTAAGGCGGCTTCTATAATGAAACAATTGTTACACTTAATTGTTGCAAATGTGCGTTTTTGCTTCAGGCCAAAGGCTAAGGAGCCAGCGAGCAGGTAGTTTTGCTCTCGCTCCTGCTCCAACGGACGCTGCCTAAACGTTTACTCAGGTCCGTGAGTGGAGCGGCCGCCACACCTCGCGGCTTCTATAATGAAACAATTGTTACACTTAATTGTTGCAAATGTGCGTGTTTGCTTCAGGCCAAAGGCTAAGGAGCCAGTGAGCAGGTAGTTTCGCTCTCGCTCCTGCTGCAACGGACTCTGCCTAAACGTTTACGCAGGTCCCTGAGTGGCGGCTGCCATGTTGGCTGGGCTAATTTGCATACAGCCGTTCTGATTGGCTGTGGGTGTCCCAGAGAAACGGTTAATTTTACTATTCTGCTTTTATTAGTTTATATATATATATATATATATATATATATATATATATATATATATATATAATTGATTTCTGAGGAGAAGAAGAGAAAGAGAAAAACATTAATACATTAATGATGAGAGAGAACTATTGATCAGCTGCTTCCTGCACACCACACACTGGGGATGGAGCCTGCAACCCGGCATGTACCCTGACCGGGAATAGAACCATGACCTCCTGGTTCATAGGTCAATGCTCAACCACTGAGCCATGTGGCCCAGCTCACCTTGCTTTTTGAATCTCCCCTCACAGACCCTTTATGTGCTTTCCACTGGCTTCTAAGGAGCCATCTGGGCCAGTGGTAACCTCTGTGCCTTGGTGACTGAGACCCACAGGAGAGCTCTCCCAATTCAGTATCCATAGCAGATTCCCATGTGGTGGGCCATGGGGGAGGCAGTGCAATGTGCAGTCCTCAGAACTGCTGCTTAGGAATGGGTGCGCCAGAGGGCAAGCGGACTAGGGCAGAAAGCAGCTGGCCAGGGTTAGCTTTAGCCACGCACAGGGCAATCAGAGGTTTTGAGGACAAATGGAAAAGTTAGGAGGACTTGGCTAACCCGCCTCTGGCCATGGCCTTCACATCCACTTTCCCCAGCGCTGCAGCCTCCCTGCACTTAGAAGTCCCTGGCAGAGCCTGTGTGGGGCAGTCCTTCCTGGCAAATCTGGTGAGCTGTCTGCTGCTTCTGCCAAGCAGGCCTGCTACTGAATGATGTAAGCGGTTCCTGTTCTACAAGGGCAAAGGGTGTGTTCTAGCACACTCAGTAAAAGGTAAAAACTGTTTCAAACTTGATGCAATGATTTGACCAGATGCCACCTACATGGCCTTCAGAAACTTTCTCCTTTGGGATGTATCATCATGACACCAGAATTTTCCAAATTCCCACTCTATACTTTTTAATCTTTATTGTTGAAAGTATTACATATGTCCCCTTTTTACCCTCCATTCACCTCCTCCAGCCTGCCTCCTACCCCCCCACCCCCACCCCAGGCCTTCACCACTCTATTGTCTGTGTCCACAGGTTAAGCACATATGCATACAAGTTCTTCAGTTGATCTCACCCACCCACCCTCCCCTGTCTTCCCTCTGAGAGTCCAGTCTGTTCCATGCCTCAATGTCTCTGGATCTATTTTGTTCATCAGTTTATTTTGTTCATTAGATTCCACATAGGAATGAGCTCATACCAAATTCCGGCTCCTAAAGACCTTTCCAGCTGCCATCCTTTGAAAGGTTAGCAGATTATTTGTTTATATCTACACACCAGGGTTTCTCAAACTCATCACTATTAACATTTTGGGCTGGATGATTCTTCATTGGGGGTAAGGGGCTTTCCACGACATCATAGGAGGTCTAAGCAGCATCTCCAGCCTCTGCCTTCTAGATGACAAAGCACATCCCTCACACTCCAGTTGTAACAACCAAAAATGTCTCCTAGGGGCCACAGCCCCTCCCATGGAGAAACACCGCTCTACACAGATACTGTCCAGGATGCTACATGTGTCCATTTCACTCACCCTCTTGTCACAAGGTGCTCCTGGTCATATCTCTTTGCCCTGAGGGAACATTTATTTCTTCATAAGGAAATCCAGGAGAAACTATCCTTAAAGTCTGCAAAAGCTTTAATGGAGAACTGCAAGAAGGAACTGATGATTTGGTACTAGTATATTAGGATTTGAAAGATCCCTAGTGTTTAAATCAGGCCTGTTCCACAGGTATCCAAATTGCTCTCAGAAGCATGACCCCTCTGAGTCCAGGAAACAATAAACTCTGTTGCAAGGAGCACTGGACTGGCTGATGACCAGAAACTGGGCTTATAACTAGAATCTAATGCTGGATTCTAATCCATACTTGGAAATTGATTCAACTTACATTTTAGCCTGACAAGTTTATAAATGTCTAGCTACCTCAGTTTGACCCATTCTAAAGTAAAGGTAGAGATTTTTCCTCCTTCCCACAATTCCTAAATTAATGATGAGCTGGGACAAAGGTAATTGTGGCCAGCATCTAAGCCAGCGGTTCTCAACCAGTGGGTTGCGACCCCTTTGGGGGTCGAACGACCCTTTCACAGGGGTTGCCTAAATACATCCTGCATATCAGATATTTACATTATAATTCATAACAGTAGCAACATTACAGTTATGAAGTAACAACAAAAATAATTTTATGGTTGGGGTCACCCACAACATGAGGAACTATATTAAAGGGTCGTGGCATTAGGAAGGTTGAGAACCACTGTAGCAATGGTCAATTCTGGGCTGGGCTGGTGATGAAACCTTGAGTTGAGGCTCAATTATGAGGTCTTATAGGTGTGTTAAAAATGTGCTCTGTATTTTTGTTTGTTAATCCTCAGTCAAAGATATTTTTTCCATTGATTTTTAGAGAGAGTGGGAGTGGCTTTCTTTTTTGGTGGGGCTGGAAATAGCACCCTGGTAGTTATTGCTTGGATAGAACGCCATTCTTTTGTTTTCAGGTCTCTTGAAGACCAGTAGAGATGTAGTTTACTATCATACTATAGCTATCTTAAGGTGCTCCTTACTTGGGCTACACCAAAAATTTTCAAAGACATTTTTTCCCAATTTCAAACAAAATTACCAAAATATAAGCCAATTAGTAACATTGAAATGAAGCTTTAGTGTGGATAGACCCACAGTAGTTCACAGCATTACTCTATTGGGTTTCAGGGAAAGCAGTTTATCTAGCCAATGCTATTTTGCTGACATTCTGTTATGTAAAGGACCTTAGAGCTAATATTTAAAAATAGTATGTCAGTTGTGTGAAAACCACAACTCTGGTCCTCTAAGTGTGCTAAGACGATTCTGCAAGTCAACTCTTACATTGTTCTGAAAACTTGGCTCATTTACGTAGGGAATAGTAGGCTGCTTCGCTCTACCTCCTGCCAGGGAGATTCTCACCAGTTAGGTGTCCACATGCTCCCTCAGCTGGTGTTTCAGAAAACAACAGGCTGCACATCAGACTGGCCTGTGCTCTCAGAATTAAAATGAGCAGGCCAGGGCACACAAGGCGCCTGCCCAATGGGAACTGGAGTCCCAGTCCTTCTCCCTTTTCTCTTCTATGGAAGAATGCTTTCATGTGTAGTCATTATTGTGTAGGTGGCTGATGGGATTGTTCTAATCCTTCATAAATAATCTTAGAGGTGTTGGGTTAGTGGAGAGAAATGGGAATAAAAGCACAAGGCTGTTTTCATCTCTTTTTCTGGGACCTACCAGCACAACAGAAGTTCCACTGTCAGTCACACCTCTCATGTCCTCATCTGTAAAATGGGTTGATAAAGTCTTGTTCTGCCTTCACTTTCTTACATACACACGTGCACCTTAATTCATTCTCATACTTTCACATACACTCACATATTCTATTTATACTCACATGCGAACCACTCACAAGCTTGTTGTGAGAACTGAACAAGATAATAGTTATGAAACCACTTGAAAAACTATAATGTACTATCAGCTTGAAAGTATTTTTTGTTAAACATCATAGACAGTATATCCTGTGGGACTTACATCTTTAAGAGGCTTCTCAATATATTACTTCTGCTACCAAATAGAACCTTTTTTCCCCCTAAAACAAACATGTATTCTTGTCAATTAGAATTTCTATTATATTAGCTAATTTGAATTTTTACAATAATAAAACATTTAAGTTATTTGAAGCTGGCATAAAATAGCTAATAGACAGGGAAAAACTCCAGCAGAAAATGTGTATTTTCTCTCTGTATGTGTGTGCGCGCGTGTGTGTGTTTCCTTGTTGAGAGAGCATTTTGCTCACCATCATACTCCTAGTACCTGGATGAGAATAAATGTTTGTTAAATGAATGAATGAAAATATACAATAACTCTCCATCACAGTCCCCATCAAGTATAACCATATTCTTAGCTATTAGAAGATTTTCCATCACACATGGTTCACATTTGAATGTCCATATTCAGAAACACAGCTGAGTGTTCCTAAAATTTGCTCACTTTTGGATGGCAGAAACAAACAAAAGATAGAAATGTTTCTGACATGTTCGGTGATTAAGATAGAAAACAATTCTTTAGGTCCTTTGAAACTGACATTTATTTCATGTAGCCCAATTTTCATTAAGCAAATCATACAAATTAAGAGTGTTAACACATATTATAATGAAGGCTTAAATTGAAATCTGAATGAAAAGATAAAAAAATACAAAATTATTTTTTGTTGAGATCCAAGAAAGATCATTGATGAACATGTTTCTTTAAAATTATATGTGTTTGATGTGAGACCAAGCAAAGGTATGTATTTGGCATTTGCTCCATGTCTGCAGGTGTTCCAAATCAACCTAGAACGACAATGTTCTACCAGCTCAGCAGAGGGATGCTTATGAGGTGTGGAAATTAGAATTTATCAATAATTACTGCTATACATTAAACTTTGAGGAAAATAGGTAAAAAAACTTGAAGGTCGTAAGGCACTTCGTAATTAGGGCTAATTTTTTCATAATGTCCACATGTAACGGTTTCAGATTACACAAACCCACACTGAAGTGGGACAAGATAAGTAGGCTAGAGGTGACATCTGATCTTCACTTGGTACGTCCTTTTTAGATAGCTATAAGTCATACCTCCCTTTACTCATTCACAGAATACATATAGCAAAATATCCTACTTGGTCTTTTCTCTTGCTCTTTAGATTATATGATAACTACATTAGGGCTGAAATATATAGAAGAGACTTATAGTCCTATCAAGGAAGAAAAATTGAGAAAATTTCCTGATGAATATTCTGTTTACCTTTTATTAAATTTACTAGAGGCCTGGTGCATGGATTCGTGCACGGTGGGGGAAGGGGCAGACGGTCCCTCAGCCTGGCCTGTGCCCTTTTGCAATCCAGACCACTCGGGGGTTGTCCGACTGCTGGTTTAAGCCCAATTCCCACTGGCAGTTGGACATCCCCTGAGTGATGTAGTAGTGCATCAAGTGGCAGGCAATCAGGAAGGAGCCCGAGCTGGGGCTGGGTTCCACTTGCACTCATTCCAGCCCACTGCACCTGCCACCACTGCTTGGTAGTGCTGCTGTGGAGCTGAAAGAGGCTTCCACCATGCAGCTGTGTTCACCAGCTGTGAGCCTGGCTTCTGGCTGAGCAGCGCTCCCCCTTTGGGAGTGCACTGACCATCAGGGGGCAGCTCCTGAATTGAGTGTCTTCCCCCGAGTGGTCAGTTTGCACCTTAGCGACTGGTTGACAGGTCGACTGGTTCTTCCAGTCGTTCTGGTTGTTCGGTCATAATGGTCCCTTAGGCTTTTATATATATAGATTATTATTTTGATATCAACTCTAGGCATCTGTCCCAGTCCTTCATGGCTGTCATGAAGGATGAAGTACTGGACACATGTAGTATAAAATCACTCAAGTAACAGTGGAAAGTCTTCTGTGCACAGGCACTAGCTTAGGTTAGAGGCAAAAATGAGTATAACATACAATTATGTTTTAAATATCATGGAAGAAATTATTTTGAAAGATTTATTGATGTAATAAAAAAGCCTTCTTAAGCAAACAAGGTTCATCTTCACAATAGGGGTACCAACATGATGCTAGCGTTTTCCTTATTTGCCATTTTTTCTCTAAAAAAATTATTTTAGAAATGCTGACCTAGACCATTTCCATTTTAGCCACCTCAATATAAATATTATGTGCATGTTTACCTACCTCAATACATGTTGATTTACATCTTACTCATATATATATATATATATATATATATATATATATATATATATATCTTACTTTTAAAGGAATTGCTGCAATACCTGAGTATTCCCATATTTTTAAGTTCAATTTATCAAACATTCATAGACTGAAACTTAGCCATTGGTTGCATCTAATCTAATAAAAGATTAATATGCAAATTAGGCATCACTCTGTTACACCCACAAAGCATGCCCACAAGCCACACCCACCAAACAATCAGGAGCAAGTATGCAAATTATGTCAACTAAGATGGCGGCAGCCATGGAGCTGAAGTTACCCTGGGCAATGGAGGAAGCCAGGGCGCTGCGGGCCCTGAGCTCTACTCAAGGCTACAAAGTTTCAATTATAGAAGATAAACCCCAGATACCTGCCGGGCTGGGACCTTGGGTTGCCAGGGGCAACTCAGGATTCTACGGGGGGGGGGGGAACCAAGGCAACAAAGCTTCAATTATAGAAGTTAAATAAATCCCAGATACCTGCTTCCAGCCAGGCACCCCATTAGAGACCTGAACCCTGAAGGGCCTGTGGGCAGCCTGAAATGGCCATCAACCCCTCACCCAGGCTGTCTAGGCACGCCAGCAGGTGAACATCCTCCGAGGGGTCCCAGACTGTGAGAGGGCACAGCCTGGGCTGAGGGACCCCCCTGAGTGCACAAATTTTTGTGCACCAGGCCTCTAGTTTGATATTAATGAGAGCTGGCAGTCATTGATTGCTTACTGTGTGCTTCAATACCAAATTTCATTTAATATTCACAATGTCCCTCTGGGGAAGATATAATTCTTACTTGCATTATATGAAGGTACAAAATGATGCTTAAGGAGATTACGTAGCCTTCAAACAGTTGTATTCCACATGATATGACTAAAACCATGTAGATCATCTTGACCTCTTATTGTGGGAGAATTAACGGGTCTGCCTAAGGATTTAAAGCAAGGTCTACTTCAGGTGAAAGTATAGAGCTGAAGTCTATTTTTTTTCCTTTATCCCTTTTTCTAGTCTCTATATGCTTTTTTCCCCCTATGAAAACCCTTTCCTTAGTTGAAAAACAAAACCACTAGGAGTTAGTTAAAACTTGAAATTAAAATATACAGAGGTTAACAACTGGAATTCTACAGGACAGACTTTCACCAAATGTTAATGGGTGTGCCTCAAATAGTTTTTTCTATTCAAATGAGTTTGGGAAATCCCGAGTTTAAAAATATAAACAGTTTGTTTTTTTTAAATCATAGGTTCCCCACCGCATAAACTTAGGAATCCATCTATCTATCTGTCAACCATCTATCATCTATGTATGTTCTTTTTCTTTCTCCATATCTGTAAAACATTTTCTATACTCATTTAATAGAATACTAATTATGGAAATGAGTTTGTAAAAGCTAGTTAATTCAGATTACATTTTTTGAAGCCTTAAATGAATGGAGGATACCTGTCCAGGGAAGATAACGTAGAGCAAACCCAAGAAGATAATGTAAAGCAAACAAATGTTATTTTTAAATGTCAAATGAACACATTGTTCCTGAATAGCCCAGCTCACCTTATCTCAGTAGGTGCTGCATCTAAAGGAAGCACTCTTTAAGTTCAAAGAACTTTCAAAAGTAGTTGGGTCTTTATAAAAATTTCTCTAGGAAGTAACAGTGCCTTGCACACATTCCTAAACTTCCTCATTCATGTCTCCCCTCTTCCCAAAGTTCCACTTCTCAGGCCGCTGCTCAGCTCTTTGCTTTCTCTCCTTTTGTCCATCTCCTCAGGCTGCGTTTCTCCTTTTATTTCCCTTCTCCTCCTCTCTCCTCTAGTGTCCTTCAAGAGTCCCTGGAACTGAATGTCTTTTATAAAGATCAACATTGCCTCTCTTTCATATGTGTGTGTGTGTGTGTATGTGTGCGTATATATGTATAATTGATTTCAGGAAGAGATAGAAACATCAATGATGAGAGAGAATCACTGACTGGCTGCTTCCTTCATGCCCCTTACTGGGGATTGAGCCTGCAACCTCGGCACGTGCTGTGACCGGGAGTTGATCCCTGACCTCCTGGTTCATAGGTCGATGCTCAACCACTGAACCAGGGTGGCCAGGCCCTCTCTTCCTTTTTGCAAATTGCCTCTCTATTCTACACTTCTGTCTCTAGCACAACAAACACCATTTTCTGTAGAAAGAGAAGGAAACTTTCAAATACTTTTGATGTATTTTAAAACCTCCTCATTTAAGGAAAATCTGAATTAAAATATACTAAAAAGTGTTGATGTATAAGGCCAGTTTATTTGTATTTCTTCAAATAATTTAAAATTAATTTACTGAATTTCATCAAAAGTAAGACCCTCCATATTTTATGTAAAAAACTTCTTAGAGCGAGAAAAAGGAAGAGGGAGAGAGAGAGAGAGAAACATCAATCTGAGAGCAGAACATCAATCAGCTGCCTCCTGCATGCCCCCTACTGGGGATTGAACCCAAAACCTGGGCTAGTGCCCTGACCAGAACTGAACCAGCAACCTTTTATTGCATGGGATGATGCCCATCCAACTGAGCCACACCAGGCAGGGCCCTCCATCATTTATATACCAACTAGAGGCCCTAGAGGGAGGCATATCCCTCAGTCCAGCCTGTACACTTTCCAATCTGGGTCCCCTTGGGGGACCCCTCAGGAGTGTCCCACTGCCGGTTTAGGCCAGCTCGCCTCCCTGCCTGTCTGATTGCCAGTAACTGCTTCTGCCTGTCAGCCTGATCACTCCCTAACCACTTCCCTGCCAGCCTGATTAACACCTAACTGCTCCCCTGCCAGCCTGATCACCCCCAACTGCCCTTCCCTGCTGGCCTGATAGCCCCCAACTTCCCACCTCTGCCAGCCAATTTGGTTCTGATTGGTCTGTTTCTCTGCCAGTCAGCATCTCTGGGCCTACCAGTGGGGCCTGATCATAAAGGCGGGGCTGGTCAGCAGCCCCGGGTGGAGGCCTGGAGAGAAATGGAGGCAAGGCTTCTGAACAGGCCAGGTGCTAAAAAGAGAGGCAAGTGTTGATCAACAGCTACCACCGAGACTACAGATAAGACCCTGCTTCTCTCTTTAGGCCTCTCTCTGGGCCTGATTTGCAGAGCCCTCAACAGTCAGTGCTGGGTCACTCACTGTGCCTGCAGCCATAGCAGTCAGTGCTGGATCGCCAAGGCAACCCAGGCTGACGGCAGGACTGGCTTCTGGTTGGTGGAGCTTCCTGGTTGTTGCGGATGTGAGGAAAGAGGGTTTTTATATATTAGGATTATTTTTTGTACTCAGAGAAATAGAATGCTACTGATTTTCACTGCAAGCACATTTCCTCCAAATATGGACCATCAGTAATAGAATCACCTGGGGCTGCTTGATAAAAATGTAGATTTCTGGGCCCCAGTGTAGGTTTCTTGGAACAGCATATTGTGGCAGGACCTGGGCAGCAGTAGATTTTAAGCTTTTCAGATGCTTCTAAACAGCAGCCAGAGAAGAGAACTTCTCAAAAGCAGAAGCAGACCAATAGCAATGGTATCAACTGGGTGCTTTGCAGAAATGCAGAATCTCAAACCCTAACCTGACCCAATGAAGTAACATCTGTATATTAACTGCATGCCTGGGGGATTCATGGGCACCATAAAGTTAGAGAAGCACTGTACACTACGGTGGTTTCTGGGCCAGCAACAGCAGCAGCATCACTTAGGAATTTGTTAGAAATGGAAATTCTTAAGCCTCAATCCAAACCTAGTCAATCAGAAACTTGGGGTAGGGGGTAAGGTGGAGCCCTGATGGTCTGTGTTTTAATAAGCCTCTAGGTCAGCGGTTCTCAACCTGTGGGTTGAGACCCCTTTGGGGGTAGAACGACCCTTTCACAGGGGTCACCTAAGACCATCCTGCATGGCAGATGTTTACATTACGATTCATAGCAGTAGCAACATTACAGTTATGAAGTAGCAATGAAAATAATTTTATGGTTGGCTCACAACATGAGGAACTGTATTTAAAGGGCCAGAAGGTTGAGATCCACGGTAGGTGATTCTGGTGCATGCTAAAGTGAGGGATGCACTGCCATAGCCTATCTTTTTTTTTTTTTTTTTTTAAGCCACCTAATGACAAGTGCTCATTAGGTTAACTCAAGGCAGACAGTCAGCTGAGGGCAGATACCTATTTTTCAGTCATGACAATTAAGAGGCATTAACTAGTGTCTCAAGGGCTAAGTGAGCCTTCAATCCCAGATATTAAAATAATAGTAGATTTAACAATTGGGAAAAGACAAGTAATAAAATACTGATGAACGTTGGTCTCCATTTATGAGTCAGAGAGTGATAAGGACATTCTACACCTGAGTAATTTTTCTGGCTTTAATCTTTTACTTCAGTTCCCCCCTCTCCTCGAGTCTTCAGAGCAACCATTGACGAAGCCATCATGTTATGAGTTCTCTTGTAGGATCTAATAAGTTTTATTTTGAAACACTGCCAACCTCCTAGTCAAATTCAGGACAAAAGAGTGGGTACTGAATATTTCTTTTCCCTATTTACATAAAGGGGAGAGCTAATGATGTGAACATTTTGGGGAACGCTTCATCATCTGACTGATGATTGAGTGCCTACCATAATATTGTATACTAAGAATTCCAAGATAAAAAGGCAGTTTCTTCCTCAGGGAGAATGCAGTCTATTAGAGAGACAACCAGAACAGCTAAATAGTTTCACTACAATATGATACATTGTATAACGGAGGCATGAAATGAGCATTATAACCACTGGCCTAAAAGAGTTTGAAGATGGATTTGAGGACAGTTAAGAATAACAAGTAGAAAGACCAGTAAGAAGCTACTGTAAGAATTTAAGCAGGAGGCTGAGCAGCAGCAAAGTGTAGAAGGGACATCCATATAAGCATCTTCTAAAACAGAGTTATTTACAATCAGCTATCAACCCACTGTTCTCACTAGAAGTAAAAAGTGACTCAGGTGATTCAAAATAAAATCTCAAAAAAGTCCCTGACTTGGGAAAAATCCCTTCTGTAAAATCATATTTTAAATGATCCAACAAATGTCTGATGCGTCTCAACATGCCCTTCCTATTACCTCCCGCATTCCATGACTGTATTGTGTATGCCAGTACTATGCTTAATTAAGCGCCATGACAATGCCAATAAGAGTCAGAAAGCAAGATGTGGCACAGAGCATCCAAAAAGGCAGCACTCCTGGCAAGCTAAGGACAAACCTTGCAGAAAGAGAGATGTTTCCCAGAAATTGTTTCTCTTTTCACTGAAAGATCCAAAAGTAAGAGGTTATATTCCAAGGACAAATGAGCATAGTGATCATGGCTCCGTTAGTAGTCTCAGCACTTAGAGACAAGGTATCAGAGTGTGTATTCCACATCCAGGATGTGATGCTGCTTCATGCATTTTAGGAAGGGTACCGTTATGCTTTCTTATTACAGAGTCAATAGCGGTTAGGAAAGAGGGTCTCTTATAAGCAGGACTTTTTCCAACGTGGTTCCTCTCCAACTTTCCATGTTCTCTTAGAATTCTTTGCATTCTTCCATCAGAGCACTCATCCTCCCATTGTCCTTTTCTCTACTGAGAAAAGCCAGAAGGGTGTTTGGGTTATATTTACATGACAATCAGTCTTCTTAGCCTCTCATTCATACTCTAGGTGCAGGGGATATAGCATTGGAAAGGGCAGACAGACTCCCAGTTACTAAGGAGCTAAAGGTCTAGTGGAGGGAGGTGGACAGTTAAACATATACACGGGGAAATAAAGAAATACTCTCAAATACAATGAATGATACACAATTAACAAAACAAGGCAACAGGATGAGAGAGATGGGGTAGGAAAGGGAATCTTTAGCGAGAGTGTTCAGAGCTGGCCTTCCTGAGATGGTGGCCTTTGAGCTGCGCCGTGTGACCATGAGTAGATATGGGCTTTAAAAAGCATTCAGGCAGAAGGAACTGTAAATGCACCGGCCCCATGACTTCCTATGCCTGGAGATCTTAGGAAATAGAAACTCAATTTACTCAGATCCCAGTTATTGTAGTCAGGGAAGGAAAAGAGTGTTAGGTGAGGTTGGAGAGGTGGGTAGGTTCTAGCTTTGCTTGCAGACCATATTGATGATAGTAGCTTGTTCTAAATGCAATAAAAAGCCTACTAGCACACTAATGTCATAATCAGATTTCTATTTTGAAAAGATCACTCTGACCATCATATGGAGGCTGTGAGAAGGGTTATTACTCAGAGGGAAGCTGCTGATGTCCGAGGGAGAAGATGGTGCCTTGGATCAGCTTGAGCCGTGGAGTATTCAGATTCGGAGGTTATGCGAATAGGTGTTGGTGATGAAGTAGGCTATGAAGGAATGAGAATTTGACTGCGAGGCTTGTGCTAAGCATCTGGGTAGATGGTGGTGCCACTTACTGAGAAAGTATGAGGAAGATATTGGGAAGATGTCAAGTCAAGTGTTCATTTTTGGACAAATTGAGTTTGAGAGGACTATTAGACACCCATATGTTCTGGAAGGGTTCAGGAAACCAAGGTACATCAAATGGTGGATAGTCCTCTTAATATTTTTCTACCACTCTAGAAAAGCAGTTAAGATCCTGGCCTTTGGGAGGAGACAGACCTGAGTCTGTACCTCCATTTTCCTAATAAAATATACCATCTTGGATAATTACCCTCTTTGAGTCTTAGTTTTTAAAGCGGGTAAATATCTACTTCACTGGACTTTCTGGAAGATTAAATTGGAGTGTATATGTGAAATTCTTCATGGAGTGCTTGTTTAGATCATAGTTAATGTTCGACAGTGATGCCCTGAACTGCTAATTCTAATGGTGGTGATGATAAACTGGTTAAAGGCACAAATGCAGTGGGGGACTTCACTGGCAAGCAGAGAAAGGAAGAGGGAGAGGGAGAGGGAGAGTTGTGTCCACTGCATTGAAAATCACATCAAGTCCATTTCTCAGTAAGTAAGCAGTGTCTACACCACCCCCCACCATGGTTAGGTTTCTACTATTTCAGATCTCACGAGGGTCAACCCCATTTCCCAAGTTAGTCTACTTTGTCCTCCTGATCACGAATAAAATATTTCTTTTGGTATATAAGGGTTTTAAAGTGTTTACTAAAATATACAGTTGACCCTTGAACAGCATGGGTTTGAGTTGCATGGGTCTGCTTATACATGCATTTTAAAAATAAATACTATAAATGTATATTCTCTTCCCTATTATTTTCTAACATTTTCTCTAGCTTATCTTGTAAGAATACAGTATATAATATATGTATATTACATACAAAATATGTGTTAATTGACTGGATTATCAAGCTATTACCATATTTTCCAGAGTATAAGATGACTTTTTAACCCAGGAAAATCTTCTCAAAAGTTGGGGGTTGTCTTATATGCCCAGTCGTCTTACATGCTGGAAAATATGGTATATGAGATACCCAGAATAGGCAGTTCATAGATACAGAAAATAGAATAATGGTTGCTGAACCTGGGGAGGGGAAGATTGGGAGGTATTGTTAAATGGCTACAGAGTTTCAGTTTTGGAAGATGAAATGTTCTGGAGAGAGTGGTACAGTTGCACAACAATCTATATATACTTAGTGTCACTGAAAAATTACCCTTAAATAGAGTTAAAATGGTAAATTTTTTTTGTCATATACAACTTACATTTGAACAACATGAAGGTTGAGGATACCTACCTACCTTCCCTGTGCAGTCAAAATCTACACATAACTTTTGATTCCCCAAATACTTAACAAGTACATTTTCTGGTGTATAAGACGACTGGGCATATAAGACGACCCCCAACTTTTGAGTAGATTTTCCTGGGTTAAAAAGTCCAGATGGAGACCATATGGCGGCACAAAAAGGAGCCGACCAGAGACACTTGCGGTCTCCGTCCGGCTCCATTGAAATGAGTGGAGTGCGGCTGTTTTTGAGCTCCCCCCACCATATGCAGCGACCGCAGATTTTCCAGTCTGGCTCGGAAGTTTCAGCACCCACCCTGTAAGACGACACCTGGCATATAAGACGACCTCGGATTTTGAGAAGATTTTCCTGGGTTAAAAAGTCGTCTTTTACACTGTAAAATACGATATATATGATATATAAATCTTACGTTTATTGTAACAAGTCATCTCTTGGAAGTGGGTAAAATTGAGTCACTTGGAGATTATGCTCAAATTTAGAAACAGCAAAAAAGTTCTCTTGGTTATAAAACAGATCCAGTTAGAATGTTCTTCTTAGAGAGTTCACAGATTCACACATACAATAAAGAAGCAAATTGGCTGCTCAGTGTTTAGAGCATGTGCTCCAGAGTAAATGAAGTAGAAGAAGAGTCAGCCGTGGTGATAAATGGGAGAAAGGAGACATGAGAAATGAATGGTAGAGCAGGCAAGGAGGGAGAGGTTGAAGTGCCAAGGAAAGCCACAATCCCAAAGGCTTTAAGATGTCTATGCTTCTTTCTGCGAATGAGAACCCCGCCATCATTTAAAGGAACAGAGCCAAAAAAATAAGATCCAGAGAGTTAAAATTAAGATTACAAAATGGAGTCAGGCATAAAGCCTAAATGCATTTATAGTCACTTCTTTGTTATCCCTAACATGTGAGTTGAGAAGAAATACACATGGGAGAAAACTTTTCCAATCTTAGGTATGTTGGAGGGTAAGAACAGATCAATAGTCAGAAATTCACCTTCACTGAGTGTCAATCCAGGACAAAAAAAAAAAAATGAATGTGAACAGCTGTGTTCCACAACCTGACCTCAGGACATTGGATCTTTCGTATTTCCATAATATGACTGTAAAAAATATGTCCCTCTAGCCTTATTTGCTTCCCTTAATGGATAATGCTTCTGGCTTGGATCTTTGTGTGGAAAAAAAGGATCTTTTGTCTCATAAAATGTTACAGATGCTGCTATGGTAACACACTTTAATTTTATTCCTATCTCAGAAGATAAACATGGAAAAATGCAATTGGCAATTTAATCTAATATTTCGCATCAGCTTTAGGTCCACAGAGCATTTTGGTTTTTGTTTTTAAGGAACACTGGCACTTTTGTTAACCTGCTGTACTCAATTAAGCAGAATCCTAAAGCCCTGACTAAAAGGTATTCCTCTGCCAACTTAAAAATACCATGTGGCCAAGATTCAAAATCCACAGGGAAAAGAAAGCATGCTGCGTCTATGACAAAATTCTTAGGTGGCCAGAATGAGTTTGCATTTGTGGGAATTTTCTTTTGGGCTAAAGACAAAAAAACCAAACATCTCAGCATTTATGAAGACAGTGTTGATTTGGTTTGAAATAAAACCCATCAGTTGAACAGAGAGGCAATTATTGAACATTTATTTTTCTACTCCTAAACCCTGCAACACACTGCGTTAAAACCTTTGACATTGAAGCCAGTAGTTTACTTTGCACTCAGTAAACAACCAAGGTTATTGTACCGCGAGGAGGTAATTCGAAGCCTTACAGCAATATACATTTACACAGGAGGCAGAGGCTTCCACGCTCGCCAGCATCATACTACAAGACAAAAAGCACAAGGAGAAGGAAAGACACAGGGAACGTGGTCAATATTGCACTGTCTGGATCCAAATCTTGTGACATGGACCCAGATCTTTAGAACTGCAGAGAGAAACCAGGCTCCAACCATGTATTTAAAAAGCTTATTTCTGCTGTTACTCTCACTTCACGATTTTTATGACATTTTCTCTCTTGTCCTAGAACAGCTTGGCAGCAGATGAGTTAATGGAGGGAGTGGTCAATTTACACCAAGTTTCAGTTACCAGGCAGTGAGGGTCAAGTCTGACTTTGATTCACCATATGCCACACTAACTGGTTCCAGAGAGTCCATTCTGCTAGCGTCTCAGAACCGGCTGGCTGCCTGGTTCATTCATTAAATGATTAGAAAACATTTTAGTTCGTCTAAAACTTTCTACTGCAATTCAAGCTACCGCTGTTACTGATTTATACCCTGCCATTTAAAAAGATGGACAATGAATGTGCTAACACTACAGTCCTTTGCAAATACCGTAACATATACAAATTGCTAATAATTAAACTGCAGTGCCTACCTACGTTGCTCTTGAGGCAGCCTTCAGCGCTTTGTAATATTTTCCCTTCATAAAAGTCCCCAAGTATTTAGAGTTGATGGATGAGATCACACTGCTGCAACGCTAAAGATTCAATGAGAGGAGAAGGAGAGTGAAAGAGAGGCTGTTCACACTAACACTACTTGCATTGAAAAGATTTGACGGCACCATCTCGGTTCTCATTGGTCACCCCACGGGCTGAAACAATATTTGCCTAGTTGCTATGTAGAGAGGGGTGGCTGCCAATTCACTTCACTAATAAGCCTGAACCTGGCCTTTGCAGATAAGCGTGGTTATTGTTTGAGTGAATGTGTTTGCTGATAAGGTGCTCACCAACGAAGGTAAAAGAGATATTTTTTTTTTCTTTCAGGACAAAATGTAGGACAGCTATGGATATTTTTCTGCCACTCTCCAAATTCTAACAGCTGTTGCAAAAAGTAAAGCAAGAGATGACTTCTGTTTTTGTTTTTGAGATTTTCCCTTTTCAGGAATCCACATCAATAAAAACTACACTTAATTTTTTTAAAAAGACACTATACCTGAAATATGAAAGAATAATTCATCCACCCTAACTTTGAGAACCCATTAAAATATAAATAAAACAGTACATGGTGCTCTTTACACACACACACACACACACACACACATAATTAAAAAAAATTTTTTTTTTCTTAGTGGAGGTTTACATTAGGAGAATTTCCCCAAATTGCAAGTGAAGCAGTTTGGAGATTTTATGTATATATAAAATATACATATACCCTGTCACCAACTGTGTGAGCATACATAATGCACACATATGTATGCAAGTTTGAACAATACAGGGCTAATGTATAGCACATGCCAATTTAGGCAGGATTTAAAAGAAATTCAAAGGCAGATGTTTCTCTTTTTGTAGTTAGAGAAACACCCTACTATTTTTTTCAACTTATACTGAGTGAGCGCATTTTTGTGGGATTGTGTGAAGACTGTTTAGACCCTGAATTTAACTCCATGTAATGAACAGAGGCACATGAAAACAAACATATTAGATGTGGCTTTAACAAATCATTTTTAGTAATGGACTTAGTGTGCCAAATATTAAGAGAAAAGTGGAATAAATTATTTATCTTAACAAGTAGGATGCTTCTTAGTTCTCTATGTACCTCTACTTTGCTCTTTATCGCTGGTGAAATAAAGCACAATGGATTTTTTAGCTATATATTTGCTTATCGGTTACTCATAGAAATAAAAACTATAATAAAATCAATTCGTAATAATAGATTAACTAAATTTCTTATAAAACCAGAAGGAACCATGGTGCTTTAAATTCTGCACAGGGACTGTGGAATTTCAACTTTCATCTTGAGTATTTTTCAAAATTAAAATTTTTAGATAATTGAAAAGCATGTCCATGGATAACCCAACAGGTGATATTTCTAGCATCCAAAAAATTTCTTGAACTGAAACGTATGAGGACCATGTGAGGCTACTAAACTTTGGCTATTTTTAAAACAGACAACTGACAGGTGAGGGAGTCATGGTCTTAACTAGAAAGAGTGCTGCAGAATGATGTGCCAGTGTTTTCCTGTGTTGCCTTCCCAATTGAGACAAGGTGTTTCTGAGGAAAAAGCTGGTGAATCTCCAGCCTCAATGCATTTATTAATCTCTGCTGAGCCAGGCAGCCTATCTAAGGTGCTTTGTGTGTTGCTGTTGTTGTTTTTTTCATGGGTATCTTTATTGATTTCAGAGAGGCGAGAGAGACATAGAAACATCAGTGATGACAGAGAATCATTGATTAACTGACTCCTGCATGTCCCCCACTTGGGACTGAGCCTGCAACCTGGGCCTGTGCCCTGACCAGGAATCGAACTGTTACCTCCTGGTTCATGTGGTGACACTCACCCTCCAAGCTGCACTGGTCAGGCCAGTCTAAGGTTTGTAGAGACCCTTCATTTTGTGCTTATGAAAAACACATGCATAAATGATCCCACTAGATCCCATTATATCAATATGCAGATTTCTTTTGCTTAGCACTTTAATGCAATATCTATCTTCATTAAAACTAAGGCTACAAGAAAAGAATGAGAGTGAAATTCCTTATGGCTCTGTAGGAAGAAACATTCTAAGAAGCATTATTTTTACTGAACAGACACATGGAATCAATACCATTTCCAAAATGTAAGCACTTGGAATTGGTAATTATAGGTAAGTGTTTCCCTATAAAAACTGGAAGAATTTTATGCTTTATAACAAGGTCTACATCTAGAAAAGAGTGTGAGCTGAAGTTCGTGTTTCTAAAAATATATTACTTTTTAGTAACTGATACTCCAAGCACTCCCAAAGAAAATTTTCTGTTGGATGATGGCCAAGGAGATTAGCTAAATGCTAAGAGGCCATATCCTTTCTCCTACGTTATCTCTGATCTATTTCACACTATTATAATCAAAATAGTCCCTTTGTGTTCAGAGTTTGGTCACAGGACAGGTCAAAAATTCTATGGGTATTTTAAGAAAGAAAGAAAGAAAAAATGGTATGTGACCCAGAACGCACTCATTCTTCAACAGACACCAGCATTATTTGGTGAGAATTAGAAGACAACATTTTCTCAAGGCTATAAAATTTCATGGAGCATACAAAAATACAAAAAGGAATCAGCCTTTTTATTATTATTATTATTGACGGCTCCCCCCACCCCCAATTCAAAACAGATTCTCTTCTATGAGCTTTTTTTCTTTTTTTCCCCCATGAAGTGGAGTGACTATGACAAGATAACATATATTATTCAACAACAAACTAGAAATGCTATGAAACAACAAACTCGTGTGTCTAGGAATGGTCTTTTCAGAGCATAAATCTGACCATGCGCTTTCCTGCATGAGGCCATCCCGGCTCTCCGGGTGACATTAGAACTGGCCACCCTACTCCCTCTCCAGGTCCATCCAGTCCCTCTCCCTGGAGCTCACTGTGCTTCAGTCAGGTTGGATTGGTTCTAGATGAATGAATGCATGGTATGCTCTCTCGCTCCAGCTTCCACACAGGTGCTTCTCTTGGTCTTTCCTTGCTTTTTCTCCTGACTTATCCCTAAGCCGCCTCTGGGCCGTGGCTTTGGCCACGCATTGTTCCCTTGCTCTAGAACTCCATAGCACTCAGGCCTTCCCTTTTGCAGCACATGTGTAAATACTTGCGTGCAAAGGGCAGGAACTGGCTCTGAATATCCCCTGCCATATCCACAGAGCCCACTACAATGCTTAGGTAGCATATAATAAACAATAAATATCTGTTTCATGACTTTGAGCTAGAATAGATGCTTATGTTGGTGGCAGCATTGATCAGGAGAAAAAAATAAAGGGCTAAAGATTTCTCAAGGGTCAGGTAATATTGACTTTAGGAAAATCAGTGGCTTCCTTTCTGGAGCAACAGTAAGGAGAATGGCTCTGCTTTTGATCAACCTAGAGACCTATGATTTAATTTTATTCTGCAGGGATTTTCCCTCAAAACATGATGATACAGACCTAAAGTTAATAATTACATAAACCACATTGGAATCTTGGAGAGATTGATTTTGAATGTGTGTAGTACATATCATTATCTAGGAGGTTGTTTTTATTTATTTCCATTTCTAGTTTCATTATCTAGGAGGTTGTTTTTATTTATTTCCATTTCTAGTTTCAGCCCCCAAACTTAGAATTTCTCCATGGATTTCTGTCATTAGTCTCAGCCAAGAATTTTAAGAGTTATTGTATATTGTCTCCTTGGCCTTATATAGATAATATCTTATTGTCCCTACTCACAATTTCATTTATTTATTTATGTATTTATTATTGTTTTAAATATATTTTTATTGATTTCAGAGAGGAATGGAGATGGAGAGAGAGATAGAAACATAAATGAGGAGAGAGAATCTTTGATTGTCTGCCTCCTGCATGCCTGCTACTGGAGATTAAGCCTACAACCCAGGCATGTGGCCTGACAAGCAATAGAACCATGACCTCCTGGTTCATATGTCGACACTCAACCACTGGGCTCTACCCACGATTTTAGATTTTATCTTTTCTAATAAGCTCTGGAAGAGCAATATATTACATTTGTATCTCTATTTGTGCCTAATACAGTTTTATGATATAGAAACGCCTCAGATTCTTCCATGAATACAGACAAATAAATAGAATAAGCAGTTATATTTTTACAGAAATAATTATAAAGAGATTAAGTGTGAAAACTTACAGTAGACCGAGGAAGAACAAGTCACCTGACTTGTAACACTGGTTATGTTGGATTCTACATGGCCTTGTCTAATCTCATCTTAGTAATAAATACTGGCTTTTTTTACCATTTAATCAGGAGACTTGGAAATGCTATTTCAAGTATCTCATTAATGTGGAGAGAATTCCCTGTGAGTCATATTTGAATAGTGTGAACTATGATAATGTCATAGCAAAGAACAGCTAGGCTCAGAATTAAGCTTTCTTAATTCTGAAATCCACCTCCCCAACCTAGTGATGAGTTTCTCTCATAACACTTCTAGAATTGCTTCCTATTATTTGGCTTCCATGGAACACAGACTGAAAAATCAGTACCTTGGGAAAGAGAGGCTATAAAGGAGAGCCTAGTGCAGCAGTTCTCAACCAGTGGGTTGCGACTTCTTTGGGGGTCAAACGACCCTTACACAGGGTCACCTAGATACATCCTGCATATCAGATATTTACATTATGATTCATAACAGTAGCAAAATTACAGTTATAAAGTAGCAACAAAAATAATGTTATGGTTGGGGGTCACCACAACATGAGGAACTGTATTAAAGGGTCGTGGCATTAGGAAGGTTGAGAACCACTGGCCTAGTGCCTGGAAGACCTTACTTTGTTATTGACCTCACATTAGGCAACAATCTTATAATGTACTAGAGGCCCAATGCACGAAAATTTGTGCAAGAGTAGGCCTTCCCTCCCCTGGCTACCCGCACCAGCTTCCCTCTGGCACTTGGGACCCAGGCTGCTTCCCTCCTCCAGACGCCTGCAGGCACCCAGGCCCCAGGCTGGCTTCACTCCAGCCCCTGCTTCGTCAGGAATGACATCCAGAGTGATGTCCAGAAGACTTCTGGTCTAATTAGCATATTACCTTTTTATTATTATAGATGATATCTATAAATGGGAAAACCCACCACTTCCTTACATGTACTTTATCTGAGGATGAATATTGTTTCTTGCTAAAACTTCAGACCTCAAAATCTACATTCATTTGAAAGACCTATTAAAATGACCAACCTAAAAGCTGAGGGGGAAATTAATAATTTCATATGTGATATTTTTTTTTTGGGGGGGGGTTCCCCAATGTGCTCAGTTGTAGTGAGGCTTGGCTTTTACCACTAAGATGGGTGGTGAAAGGTATCTGAGTGATAACATGATGCCTCAGATTATAATCTAAGAGTCCTTTAATTAATAGCAACTGTGGACCGAAAGACTGCTGTAATAAATCATGAATTCCTAACTGGGCAGGTCATGGTGGGTAGTCACGCCTCAGGAACATAACTTTTTTAGTGAAAGGTTGTTAAGCAAACCCTGTCCATTGTTCTTGTGCATCTAGGCTAACAGCTTGGAGATGGGCCGAAGCAATCCCTTCGAAAAGTTTAATCAGCCCTAAGAAAGCGCATACTCTTAGTCTTAACTATCCTCTAATCTGATTCCAGTCTTGCTTTCTCCCACCTCTATGTAATCTTCCTTAGGTTCCCTCCTTAATTTCAAATAAAGAAAGGAGCTGCAAAACAGTTTCTCTTTGGCACATTTGAGATCGTGTGTGTGTGTGTGTGTGTGTGTGTGTGTGTGTGTATTTGATTTTTTACAGAGAGGAAGGGAGAGGGACAGAGAGTCAGAAACATCGATGAGAGAGAAGCATTGATCAGCTGCCTCCTGCACACTCCCTGCCAGGGATGTGCCCGCAACCAAGGTACATGCCCTTGACTGGAATCGAACCTGGGACCCTTGAGTCTGCCGATGCTCTATTCACTGAGCCAAACCAGTCAGGGCCACATTTGAGATCTTGCTCCCCTGGTATATGTTGTCAGTTTGGCTCAAATAAACTTATACAAATTCTCTACAGGTTTAGAAATTTCTTACGTCAATAAGACCCTCAGGTGCTTCTTCCTTAGTTTTGTTTTCTAGCAGATCAGATTCATGTGGCTCCATGGCAGGGGTCCTCACACTATGGCCCATGGGCCACATGCGGCCCGCCGAGGACATTTATCCAGCCCTCAGGGTGTTTTTGCTGCCTTGTTTTTTTACTTTAAAATAAGATATGTGCAGTGTGCATAGGAATTTGTTCATAGTTAGTTTTTTTTTAAACTATAGTCTGGCCCTCCAATGGTCTGAGGGACAGTGAACTGGCCCCCTGTTTTAAAAGTTTGAGGACCTCTGCTCCATGGCTTTAACTGTCTCTATACATGCCACTTTCCAAACTTTCATCTCTAGCTCCATTTTTTTCCCCTCTGAGCTCCATATTCTTACATCCAACTGCCCTGAGATCAGAAATCAGATAACTGGTAGCATCTCTGAGTTAACACATCTAAAACGGAAATCTTGATTCCAACTCTCTTCTCAATCACCTACCTGTGGAACCTGTCCGTTCACCAGTTGTTCCCCTTTCAGTTAATAGACCCACTGTCCACTCAACTGAGCAGTTCTCAGATTATCTCTCCTTCTTCCATTTCTCTGTTCCCACACCCAATCTGTCAGAAAGTTTTCCTAGCTCTAGCTCCAAAATTAGATTGCAAATTCTACTTCTTTTCACCATTTTCATGAGTACAACAAGCCACTCCTCTGTTTTCCTGTTGAACCCAACCCTCTCCTTTCACATACTCTCCAAAGTTCATTGTGCACAAAGAGTAGGGAGCCACAGATGCCTTCTGAAAACAAAGCTTAGGATATTTCCCCTCTTTCAATCCTCTAATGGCTGCTCATTGTGATTCAAACAAGAGCCAACTCCTTCCAATGACTCAGAGCCCCTGCATGGTTTGGTTCTCTCCATGCTCTCACCATGCTGGCCTTTCTGCCCTTCACACAGCCCTCTCTTATGTCCATCTCAGGGCCTTTCTCCAATGGCTTTCTCTCCCAGGAACACTGCTTAACTGTTGTTCTCAAGGAGATCTTCCCTGACCACACCATCTCAAAAATCCTGACTCCATGGTTATTCTCCAGCCTACATCCTTAATCTTCCTTAAGCACTGTACACCATTTGAAGTTATTTTACTTATTTGTTTATATATTTGCTCTCTTGTTCCTCTTGCCAGAACATAATAAGCCTCTTGAAGGCAGGAATTTAACCTATGTTGTATATATCTATATCTATATTTATATCTATATCTATATCTCCCTAATGTCTAGAACACTGATGTATCCCTAAGCACCCTTTAATGATGAGTGAATGGCTAAATGAATGAACGAATCCCAGGCATTGCTTAAACTCCTGGCCTCTGTTTCCTACTTTAAGTATTGTGAGGTTTAGAGCACATATACTAGTATGTCAATCACTTAGTACAGTGTCTGAAACAGGAAACACACTGAACAGATATTTAGTGAGTGTAGGATGTTCTTAGCACATACTGGGAGGTAATTTGGTAGAGTGAAAAAGATACTTGGAGTTAGAAGTACCGGGCTTGAGTTCTTGTTTGTTTTTTTATCTATATAACCCTCAAGCAAATCTTTTAACTGTTCTAAGTCTTAGTTTTTTCATCTATAAAATAACAAATCAGTTGTTGGGAGGATAAGTGCTTAGGCAATGTCTGCAAAAGTGGAATGTAAAGTCTAAAGTGCTGATCAAAGACATGTAATTTAAATATTATTATTATGTGGAAATGTCTGTTGATTAATGGAGGGAAGGAGTTATGGTAGCTTTTATTCTTTGCATTAACATTTCTCCTGAAATAGTTAAGTGTTTACATGTTGAATCTCAACATTGATTCCATTTCCGATGGATTAGTCCAACCAAAAACCAAAGGATGGGATCTCCTCCCATCCTTTTCTAAGATAAACTTGGGAAAAATAAAAAAAAGTTTGAATAATCTGTGAATTGGAAGTATGAATGAAGCTTTTTCATAAGAAAGAAGTTTATGAGTGTGTTTTGGACTTCTTTTTTGAGTTTTGCTTATCAGCCTTTACCAGGTGGACTGTAAAGTCTTATTTATGAGTAGCCTTTTCCAGCAGCAGTCAGTGGCAACTTTGGGAAAAAGGGTCCCAGAGGTGATATGGGCTTCACCGGCTCATCCTGGGCTGACTCCTGGGAGTCGAGGAGCCCAGAGCCTGGAGACTGGGTCCTCAGAAGGGCCTGCCTGAGTCTCCCTGCCACCTTCCTGGCTCCAGGACAGAGTAACAGGCACCGGAAATGCCTCCCCCTCAACTGCAGATGTGTTTTCTTACTTTTTCCGCTGACCGTGCTTCCTCTGTTCTTGTAGGTGACTGTGCTTTGCAAAGCAAATGAATCACAACTATCTTAGACAGTTCTGGCTGTTATAGCAAAACACTACAGACTGGGCGGTGGTAAACAACAGAAATCTATTTCTCACGGTTCTAGAGACTAGACATCCAGTATCAGGGCGCCAGCATGGCGGGTTCTGGTGAGAGCCCTCTTCCACTTCACGCAGGCTGCAGGTTTCTCTGTCTTTATATGACGGAGAAGCAGGAGATCCCTCTGGGACTCTTTAATAGAGACACTAATCCCATGCATGAGAGTTTTGCCCTTATGACCTAATCAAGTCCTCACGCCCCCTCCTAATACCTTGGCCAAGTTTTCAACATATGAATTTTGGGGGAACACAAACATACAGACGATAGCATTCAAATATGGCAGTCAGGGTTTTCCAGAGAAAGAGAATGAGTAGAAAAAAATATATATACAAATTTATTATGGGAATTGGCTCATGTGATTATTGATGCTGAGATATGTCACAGCATGCTGACCTATACTGTCTGGAGAACAAGGAAAATCGGCGGTGTGATCCAACACAAGAATGAAGGTCTGAGAACCAGGGGAGCCTATGGTCTAACTCCCCACCTGAGGCGGAAGGCCTAAGAATGGGTGGAGTGTATGCTGGTGCAGTACTGAAGGCCAGGCTTAGGCCCAAAAGCTCTCCTGTCTGGGGCGGGAGAAGATGACCGTCCCAGCTCAGGAACGGAGAAGTGAGACTTCACCCTTCCTCCACGTATTTGTTCTATGCAGGCTCTGGGCCCTTTGGAACTTTTTCACTCAGTCTACCGATTCAAATGCTAATCTCCTCTGGAAACAACCTCACAGACACATCCAGAAATAATGTTTTACGCATGCTCTGGGCCTCCCTTAGCCCAATCAAGTTGATAAAAATAATTAACATGCACAAAGACCAATAATCTAGTTATGCTAAAATATTTTTGTGTTACAATTTTTCAACAGAATAAAGTCTGTGTGAAGCAGCTCTTTGTGACATGTATTCAGAGGTTGATGTTTCATGAGGATAGGATTGAATCTACTTTCCATAATGTTAATGCACCTAGTTTTTAATATAGTACCTGGCACTTGTTAGATATTCAATATATGATGGTTAAATGGATGTCTGAGTAGTTTGGTGAGATTCTTCTCTGGTCCCTTGATGGCTGGATGACAGAAACAGGTAAGTTGGGAACAGATACTACTTGGGAAGGTCCTAGGAATCACTTCAATTATTTTACTGCCATTTAACTCATTTTAATTACTCAGAGTCATTTCTTTCCTGATAGTTGTTACTCTTTGTCCTCCAGCTCAAGTAAAACCTTAGAGAACGTTTCAAAAGAAATCTGTCTGTTTCAAATTATGTGTGAACCTGATGCTAGAAATTGCCGAGTGGTTTCAGATTACACGGTCAACATGGTGTGCAGATCCAGTATTTTCTACTGTCTGCCTCCTTTCCAGCTGCAGTTTTCGCAGATGAGAAGGACTTCATTCTTAAAGCGTTGTGTAAGGGGATGAGTGTCATTATGGAGAGTGGGTGAGTGGCTTTATGGAGGAGAGGGGGATGTCTTTCAGGTCATGTGTTTCATTTAGGATACATTAACTACTTGGTTTCAAAGCAGGCTATAAATCTAGTTATGGGTCCTCAGAAAGAATATTCTATAACCTGTTTCAGTTCTTGCCTGTCATGAGGTTGCTGTAATGATAATCACAACCCTTCATTTTCCATATGAAACTGTATTTTGAGGGTACCTTTTATAGGTTGAAGTTTGTAAAAGTTGTACAAATGTGTAAAAATCATTATAAAATATATATTGCCATTTAAATTTCATATGGACTCAATTAAAAAAAAGTAGGCAACATTCACTGGCTTATATATTGCTTTACTTAAACTCAATGTTCTCTAAGAGTGGCTGTTATCACTACAATAATGCTGGCTCATTAGAAACATGCATATTTGAATGTGTTATCTTAAAATACTTCAACTATGTTTGAATTTTGATATATTTCTATTTTCTACTGATCAAAATCCAGGTCAAGGTTAGGCCATACTTTACCCAGTTCAAAATAAAAACATTTTTTTGAATAATTTATCAGAAAGGTTGGATCAACATCCCACACTCTGTACTCTTAATGACCCCTCTTTTCAGCAAAACTGTCCCAAACTTCATTTTTTTGTAGTCCTGCTATGGCATTGGCTGGCTAACTTGTTAAACTAATTTGAGCTTTTAGAGATTAAAGACTTCCTGTGAAAATAATCTGAAGGCAGATATTTTATGGTCAAATATAAAGTGTTGTGAAAAACTTGTTATGGCTAAAAATCCAGGGTTCCTTTTGCACTTTACTTCATTCTTCCAGAGAAAATATTTCTGCTCTTGTGGCCAAAGGCATTTGTGGTTCAGGGTAAGTTAAAGTGGGAATTTCTAGCATCATGTAGGGACCCTAAGGAGCTCTTTTAGAATAAATCTAATCATATGGATAGTCCCACCATTCTTACCTAGTCCTGTAGAAACCTCAGCCTGTGATTTCAATTGTTATGTGGAAAATTACATCACAATGTTAACCTTGTCACTTTGTAAACACAGAAAGTAGACACACCTAGGTCATGCTTTACAATGAATGGCAGATCATTATTGCTTCCTTTGGTATTTCCCTTGTTATACTGATTATGATGAACTCCTGGCACTGTGACAATAAATACCATTCCAAAGAAATTCCATTTTCACTTATGTAATAGGATGTTAGGATGGGGCTCTTCCGGCCTCTGCTTCAACTAGAGATCAAGTGTGGAAGATGTCAGGTCCCCATGTGTGTAAGAAACAGATCCACATTATGGATTTTCAAAGAAAATAATTAAGAACCAGTTTCCAGAGTCTTGAGTCCTTGGGGTTATGAAGGATAGACACAAATGGTCAGAGTTTGGAGAGAGAGGAAAAACTGGTCGGGACATTCATTTGGAGACTTCTATTGCCCTGCTCTCTAAGGAGGTGAAGAGAGGGTGCTACCGCCAAACCAGGAGCCTAGTGATGGGGGAAGGGCCACCCCTGGACCTCTGAAATGTGCTCCTTGCCTTTGGGATACACAGAGGACAGATGCTTAACTGTGTCCAAGGAAGCCGAGGTGTACTGTGGACTGTGAATCTATTCTGTCCTGAAACATCTTATGGGAGAGAAGCTGTGAGTCCCTGTGTATGGAGAAGCCAAGGAAGTATTGATGTTTTCACTCCCAGTTTGTGGAGCCGGGGATACAGGGCATATCCATGTGGCACATGGAGAACAGAGCTGTGGTAGGTCCAGTAGGGCAGCTTGGAGTCATGAGAGGAAACCTCATATGAAAGGGGATGAAGAGGAAGCACTGCTTTGCAGGTGACAAGGAAGGAGTTGCAAATGGCCATTGGGAATGAAATGCTAGGCAACTGGAACTCACACAAGTACCCAAAGAGAAAAAGAGCTGATTTTAATCGTCACAAATCCAGAGAGAGCACAGCCTCCTAGCCAATGGAGGACTATCATGCCCCCTCCCGTCTCCCCGGGATTAGGCCTTTTTTATTACTGACTAGAGGCCTAATGCACAAAGATTTGTGCAAGAATGGGCCTTCCTTCCTTTGGCTTCCAGCACCACCTTTGCTCTGGCCAGAGCTGCCTTTCTGCTTTCCCACGCTGCCAGAGGCCCCGGAGTGGCTGGGGCGGTGTGAAACAACTGCATCATCGCCAGGGTGACAACACAAGTTTCCCATCCCGCCCCTGGCCGCTGGGTGCATGGGTATGCAAATTAACCCGCCATCTTTGTTGAGTTAATTTGCATACTCAGTCCTGATTGGCAGGTGGGCATCACAAAGGTATAGCCAATTTGCATATTTCTGTTTTATTAGTGTAGATGGCAGCTGTGCTTGAGAGTTCAAGTGAATATAGGTAGTTGTATTTAAGAGTGGACAGTTCACATGCAGGGAAAAGAGAAGATAACTCTGTCCAAGAGAACACACTTAAAGGCACAGGGGAAGAAGAGAATACATTGAGATTTGTTTATATTCTGTGTTGTGCTGGTTCAACATATTGGTTGTGTCCAGAATGAATTCATGCATACATATGTTTAATGGCTACAGGTTTCAAAGTTAGCACTCAGATAGAGAAACAAAGCAAAGAGAGAGTTCAACGGTATTTCTGTTATGGAATGGACTCAGATCTATTGGAACATACTCCATGTGTGGAACTCCACAGGGCGACATGCAGTGAAACAGTAGTAAGTGGGAATAGGAGTTGAGAGCCTACTGACTATCGATGCTTCCTGGGAAGGATGACCTCTAATCTGTGCAAGGTAATAAGACAGGGCTGCAAACTATAGGCTGACGTGGCTCACTTCTTTTAGACTTTGCACTGTAGTCACAGAAGAGTATGGAGCTCCCTATACTCTAGGGGCAGAGAACATCAAGGAAGTGCCCCAAACTTTCAAACTTTTCCAGTCACACCCTACTCTTCAGCACAATTTTCTGTACCTTCCTGAATCTTCTTTGTGAAGCTACTTCCCATTAGATGTGAAGTCTCATATTAGCAATGATCTTCCTCTTAGACATGACTTACATGACTAAAGGAAGAACAGAGGGTGTAAGAGTTTCAAGCTTGTGTATGGGATGGATATTCTTGGCTTTTTAAACTCATGCTACCAGGAGATTAATTTGCACATGTTGGAAGCATCCGACTGTGCTCTGCTTACTCTCATCCAGGAATTCTACATCCAGAAAGCCTGTTTTTAAGAAATGGAAAATGTATGTGAACAGAAAATAGAAAATACTTCACTTTCTTGGAAGTTCCATACTTTAAGAAGTACTAATAATATGAAACAGCATTTATGAGCACAGAATATGTATTAGGAAATTTGCTAAAGGGTTTTCTAAGTATTTTCTCTTGAATCTGACTTTTCAAAGAAATATATATTTTTATTGATTTCAAAGGGGAAGGGGAAGGAAGAGAGAGATCAAAAACACCAATGATAGGAGAGAATCATTGATTGGCTGCCTCCTGCATGACCCCCACTAGGGATTGAGCCTGCAACCTGGGCCTGTGCCCTGACCGTGAATCGAACCTGACCTCCTGGTTCATAGGTTGACGTTCAATGACTGAGCCTTGCTGGTTGGGCTACAGTACTGACCTTCAAGATTGTTCTATTGACATGTTACAAAAGAGGAAACGGAGGTTTGAGAGGGTTAAATAATGTGTCAAGTCACACAGCCAGTTTGCATCCCAGCCTGGAACGGATCCTGTCTTTTTTTATTGGGTTTCTTAACATTTAGCTCTTAACAACTATATTATACAGAGCTATGCTTTTGAATCAATTATTAATAAGGTGTCAAGACAGGCCATGATGCTGAATACATCGATGGATAATGAAGGAATAAATCAACTTCCTTGGAATGAACTGCATTTGTTTCCAAATCCCTTATACTTGGCAGGTCTATTCAGAAATGGAACAGCTGGCCCACTAGCTCTTGTGGTGATCTTCCTCGCCCCTGATTTAACTGTAACAGAAAGCAGAGAAAGGGATGATGATCTGCTGATATTGAATCCTTCCTCTTTATAGATAGTCACATCCAGACTTCTAAAAAAAAATTGAACATGGTCTTATGGTTGCCCTGGAAAAAACCCAGGGAGAAGCAGGTTTTCCCAGCAAGCAGTCACATAGGGCTTGTGGCAATGCACGGGTCTGAGTAGAGCATGTCCTCCCCTCCTCCCTAAGCAGATCCAGGTTATTGCCCTCCTTTTTGGTTATGTAAAGGCTGAAACTTGCTGTGGGCTTTTCTCAGGCTTCAACCCTCTGGACCAGTTAGTGGTCTTCACATTCTGTGGTTCCTTTCTCCATGCTCTGCTCCTAACTAGCATCAATGTATATCCACTTAGCAATTATTGCAGGCATTTAGAATGTAACAAGTCCAATTCATTGAATTAAAAAAAAATGGGGGAGCCCTGGCCAGTGTCGCTAAGTGGTTAGAGCATCGACCTGTGCACAGGAGGGTCCTAGGTTCAAATCCAAACATGGGCATTTACCTGGGTTGTAGGTTTGATGCCTGCCCTCAGTATGCACATGTCCAGGAGGCTACCAATCCATATGTATCTCTCACATCAATGTTTCTCTCCTCCCCTCCTCTCTGTCCCTACCCCTCTTCTCCCTTCCTTACCGCTCACTCCAAAAATCAACGGAAAAAATATCCTCACTCCTAGGGTGAGGATTTAAAAAATGTTTTTAAATAAAAAGCAATGGGGGAAACACTAAATAATGACAGAGCTGTGCGCTTTCTTTTTTTTTTTGCCGTATCTTTCACAACTCACTAGAAGGCTGGTTGGACTCCAGAAAAATAAACAAAGCATTTCCATTGTTTATGTTTCTCTCATCATAAATGTATCTCATTGCATGTAATTAAGAACTACAGAAACATATACAAAAAAATCACTCAAAATCATGCTACCTAGAGGCAAGCACTGCTTTCACTGACATTAACAGCTCTCAAAAAGGAATTCCTTGTTTTAGAGTTAGTGCACTCTGTTTGCCTTAACTTCATCCTCCTGTCCTTCTTGTAGATTTTTTATAAGAGCCCTATGTGACTTTTCTTTCCATACTGACTTGCCTTTGCAGTCCCTTCAAGTCCCTTCATGGAAATGGTTCTTCCTTTGATCACATATGGGGAAGTAAAGGGTAGACACAGACTGGTTTCAATTCCAAACCCCACGTACTGCTAAGTAAGCTTGAGTGTTACCACCTAATATCTCTGAGACTCAGTGTTCACATCTTTAAAGTGGGCCAATGATACTAGAGACTTACTTCATAAGGATGTTGTGTGGCTTTAATAACTCCACACAACATGCAAGGTATTAGAATGATTCCTAACATGTATTAAATATGTAATGATTATTAGCTTTTAAAATTTTCCTCAAGATTTCCACAGCTTTCTAGATGTGTTGTGATTTTCTACTAGCAAGGATGATGTTTGTCATTCAGTTTCCAAACAGGAAAGCTTAGGTAATGAACTAGATGGATTTTTTTTTCAATCCTCATCTGAGCATACGCTTATTTATTTGAGAGAGAGGAAGAAAGAGAGAGAGAGAGAGAGAGAGAGAGAGAGAGAGAGAGAGAGA
>PVJC01018039.1:0-31786 GCA_004026665.1 Murina feae | reverse complement strand
CAGACAGACTTGACTTGGCTGTGGTCAGAGAGGAGCTGGGAGTATGTCCTCAGCAGGATGTCCTGTTGGACAAGCTCACTGTACTGGAGCACCTGCTGCTCTTCACATCCATCAAGTCGCCGCAGCGGACCTGGGTGCCCAGCAGCAGGTTGCTGATGCAGCATCAGCACCAGCCAGCCTGTGCCCTGTCCGGAGGCCTTGGAGGAGGCTGTTCCTTGGTGCCGCTTTCCTCGGCACGTTCAAGACCGTGGTGCTGGACGAGCCCACTAGTGGAGTGGACCCCTGCTCACGGCGCAGCATCTGGGATGTCCCCGTCCAGTAAGAAGGTCGGACGATCATCCTCGCAGCCCACCGCCTGGACGAGGAGGAGGCGCTGAGTGACCGCATGGCTGTCCTGCAGCAGGGCCGGTTCCGTTACTGTGGCGCCCTCTTCAGCCTGACCGAGGCCTACGGCCAAGGCCTCTGCCTGGCATGGAGCGGCTTTCCGCTCTGGAGTTGGACAGCCTGTGGGATGCAGTTTGCGCCACGGCCCTGATGCGGACCTGCGTCCAACAGGCGTTTCTCAAAGACCGCAGCGGGCGCACGCTGAGCTGTGTTCTCCTCAAGGACGCTGATCGAGCTGGCTTCAAGGGGCTCTTCCAGGCGCTGGAGCAGAACCGGCACTGCCTGTGCCTGGCGGGTTGCGGGGTCACAGATACCACCTTGGAGGAGGTGTTTCTGATGCTTCTGCGAGATCCCAGAGAGCAGTAGGACGTGGCCCTGGGGTTGGAGGCGCGGAGCCCGAGGCCTCCGGTGTCCACTCTGACTCCCATGACAGTGCCTTTGCCAGCACCCTCATGCAGGTGGCTGCCCTGCTGACCCAGCGGTTGTGCTGCACATGCTGTTCACTCTGTGATCTGCTGCTGCCCATCCTCTTTGTGACCTTGGAGATGGGCCTGTTCATGGTGAAGCTTCTGGCCACTGGCTACCCTGCCCTCCAGCTCATACCTGGCTGCCAAGGGAAAGCCAAGACTTCCTTCTTTGGCAATGACAATGAAGGCGTAGACCTGACCCGTATGCTTCTACATGAGTTCAGAGCCCGGGGAGAGCCCCAGGCTGGGGGCTGGTCTTTCAGAGGCCAGGACCCTGCTCAGGATGTGAACTCAGACCTGTCAAGGCAGCAAGGACATCTGTTTGACAGGAATAGTCATAAGTACTCTTTGTCCTAGTGGTTATCAGCCTGTAGTATGTTATGACTCTATTATCAAATGCACGTGGGGGGGGGGAATTGTATTAGACCAAAAATAATAGAACTAATATGGCTCCACAAAGCTAAAGAAGCTTGTGGGACAAGGGGTGGGGGGGGGAATGAGGATAAAGGCTGTTTCTGCAAGGAATGTTAGGCCATTAAACCAAACAAAGCCCTGTCCCCTGGTAGGTAAGGCAGGGGGCCTTGTTTTTGAGCCCTTCAGGGCCTTGGGAGGAGGGAGTATATTTACAAATAAATGAACTTGAGGGGCACTTATAAAGCAAGGTTCTCGAGTGCTACCTCCACTCTGATTTGGACTGGATCAATCCTGGAGTCCGCGCATGTTATTAAAACTGTGATTTCTCCACCTCTTCAAAGTGTCACTTAGTTTTTTTGGTCTTTCTGGAACATTACTAGCTAGTAGTAAGGCATCTACATATTGTAGAAGACTTATTCTAGGTTTAAATTGAATATCCCTTCAATCTTTTGCTAATATTTCTCCAAGTTTGGGCTGGGAATTCTTAAATCCTTGTGGCAACACAGTCCAACAGTATTGGAGCATGGCTTTAGTTTCTGGGTACTGCCTTTCAGACAAATAATAGTTGATCCTGTTCATCTATTGTAGTGGTTCTCAGGCTTCCTAATGCTGCAACCCTTTAATACAGTTCCTCATGTTGTGGTGACCCCCAACCATAAAATTATTTTTGTTGCTACTTCATAACTGTAATTTTGCTACTGTTATGAATTGTAATGTAAATATCTGATATGCAGCATGTATTTAGGCAACCCCTGTGAAAGGATCGTTCAACTCCCAAAGGGGTTGAAACCCACAGGTTAAGAAGCACTGATCTATTGGGATGCAGAAAAAAGCATCCTTCGAGTCTAGGACTGAAAACCATTTGCTGTCCCTGGGCCCTGTGGTCATCAAAGTATAAGGTTGGGCGCCGTAGGATAAGTGTCCTGGACAACGTCATTTATGGTCCCAAGATCTTATGCAAATTGATATTCATCAATATTCACTGGCAAAATGAGGAGTCTGGAATGGTCAAGTTAATCCTGATTTTAAGAATTCCTGCAATACTGGTTGAATTCCCTCTAAAGCTTCCTTTCTTTAAAAAAATGTTTTTATTGATTTCAGAGAGGAAGGCAGAAGGAAAGAGAGACAGAAACATCAACAATGTGAGAGAATCATTGATCAGCTACCTCCTGCACAACCCCACCCCCACCCACTTGGGATCACAGGCCGTGACCTGGGCATGTGCCCAGACCAGGAATCGAAACATGACCTACTGGGTCATGAGTTGACACTCAACCGCTGAGTCACACTGGCTGAACTGATGCTTCCTTTTTTTCTGTGGGATTGACTCCCCTTCTATAGGGTTAATTTTTATGGGTTGGATGTTAACTGCTCTGCCTAGGGTGCCATCAGCCCAAACAGCTCCATCAACCGGCTTGTAGATCTGGGGTGGGAAGAGTTCACCTCCGGTTCCTTCTGGGCAAGTCAGGATCACCTGGAGCTGGAGAGCACGTTCCAGCAGAACTTGGATGCGTACTTGCTGCTTCTCAGGGGGGAAGGTTATGCGCGCTTGCAGTTTGCGCAGTAAAAGTTGGCCCTGCCGTGGAACCGGGCAGTCTGGCGTGAGAGAGAACTATGCACAAGGTTTTGATTCTCGGCTGGCATTCTACAGGCTGCAGGACACCCGGTTTGTAATTGGTCACTCAAGCACCATCACCGCAGCTGGGCTTCTCTTGGTTAGTTTTGTACTTAGTGCTGAGTCAGTAGCTCCTGTAGCTACAGTGACTCAGCTTGTTCCCCACACTTAATTGTACCTGCGGCTCCTGCAGGGAAGTAGTAATGGGTTAAGGGTATGATGCGCCCCTGGGCCTCCTCATTGGTCGTCAGATTCATCACTCTGCTAACATTTCTTGGAGGTCTACCCATTTTGTTTTTCTGTGTTCCAGGCAGTCCTTTCTCCAATGGCCTTCCTCTTTGCAACAGGTTCATTGATTGGTGCCTAGTGAGTCCCTCCTGTTCCCACTTCTCCCTCTGGTTTTCCCGTTTCTAAAGGTTGAATCAATCACCAGAGACCAATGATTTAGTCACTCAAACCTAAGCAAGGAAACTTCCATAAACCTCTGCAGGCAGAATTCAGAGAGCTGCTGGTTTGGTGAACTTGTGGAGTTGGGGAATCCTAGAGGGCTGGAAGGCCTTCGTCCTCCCCACATACTGTGCCCTCCACATCTCTCTCATCTGGTTGTTCCCAAGCTATATCCTTGTATACTAAGTTGGTAATTTAGGAAGTTACATGTTTCTCTGAGTTCTGTGGGCCACTCTAGCAAATTAATCCAACCCATTGGTGACAACCTGGACTCGCTGTTGGTATCTGAAGGGGAGGCAGTCCTGTAGGATGGAACCCTTCATCTTTGGGATTTGCCACTATATCCAGACAGAGTGTCAGGATTGAGTTAATCATAAAATACAGGCATAGGGAACCCTCACCTATGTCGGAATTGCTGCTCAGAATCTTTTAATGGTAAAGCAATATCATATTGACTTTTAAATTAAAGAGTCTTACTGTAATTCCTAGGACAGCCACTAAATGTAATACAAAGAAATATCACTAAAAATCTTAACCATGAAATTAAAATCAATTACAAAAAAAGAGTTTTTAAACAAGAGAAAGATAAAAGCGTAACAGAAGATAAAAAACAACACAGACTCAACTGAAATAAATAAAATAATGCAACTAAACTCAGCATGTCAATAAATACATTAAATGATAAGAATTAAACCCTCCAATTAAAAGACACAGTCTACCAGATTCAGATTAGATTATTCAAAAATGACAACAGAACTTGGCTATATGTGTCTATAAGAGATGAACTCTAAATATAGATTGTTTAAGTAAAAATTGATAAACAATACCATGAAACCAATAGCCAAAGAACACTGCTGGCAATATTAATTATAGACCAAATAGACTTCAAGTCATGCAGACTTAACAATGAAAAAGAGAAATATTTTATAATAATAAAAATGTCAGCTTATTAGGAAGACATAAGAATAATAAATATATATGCAAGTAAGTTATGAAATAAATGGATCAAAATATAAAAGGATAATCATCAAACTAGACAAATACCCAAATGTAGTTAAAAATTTTGTCACTTATTTCTAAGTAACTGACTGGTCAGCCAGACACAAAAGCAGTAAGTGTATATAGAAGATCTAAATAATACCTAGAGGTTGTAGCTTCTAGCTAAGTAGCTGCAAACTAATCATTCCTTTCAGTATATATAAAAGGTTCACCAAGATAGAATATAGGCTGACTGAAATTACTAATCTCAATGCACTGACAAATATTGAAATTTAAAAGATAAAAGATATTTGGCCTTAACAAAATTAAATTATGAAAAATAAAATAAGCCTAAAATATTCGACAACCATAGTTCAAAGAAAAACTTGGGAGATTTGAAAATATTTTAACAAATTAGTTTAAAAATGCAATGGTCATATTAGAAAAAAGAGGTTTAGAATAACCTAATGTTTTACTTCTAGAAAAATATAATCAAATTGAGCACAAAACAAGTAAAAAGAATATGTGAAAGAGCAAAAACCAATGAGAAAAAACAGACCAACCATACAGAAAATGAACTAATTAAAAAATTGTGTCTTTGAAAAAAAGAAATACATTATGTAATCCCATAGCAAGACTGGTCAAGTTGAGAGAAAAAAAACAAATTTTCTATATCAGAATTGTAAAAAGGAATGCTGCTACAGATTTTATAGTTATTAAAAGGATAAGAAACCATTAATAATTTTTCCAATAAATTGCATAATTTAAATGGACTAGTTCCTTAAAAACACATCTTAACAAAATTGCTATAAGAGCAAGTGGAAATTCTGAATAGTTTGTCTTTAGTTAAAAAATTCAGGTTATATTTAAATGTAATTTACATTCACTTGAAAAGGAAGTAAAACCAACCTTACACAAGCTTATTATAAAATTATTATAAAAAGAGAATTATAGACTAATACCCTCATGAATATAAATATACATCCTTAACATAACAAATGCAAATTGAATCTGAAGTATATGAAAATAATAATAGATCATAATGAAATTATATTTATTCTATGAATGAAAGATTATTTTAAATTAAAAAAATCAGTATAACTTACTAGATTTTTAGAATAAACATGGAAAATCATGGTATTATCCTTAATAAAGCCTAAAAATCATTTGATAAAATTCAAAATATATTTATGTTGAGAACTCTCAGAAAACTAGAAAGTGAAGGAAAATTCCTCAATCTGAAAAAAGATTATGTGAAAAATTATACCTAATAGCATACTCAATGATAAAATATTAAACATTGTACTGAAGGCCCCAGCCACTGCAATATGTCAAGAAGTAAAAAATAAACAGCATAAATAATTGGTAAAGAATTAAATTGTCTATGTTCACTTAAAACATCATTTTTACATATAAAATATTGAGTAATCTAGTTTAAAAAACCCAACTTGAATAATAAGTAAGTTTCATAAGATTATAGGATGCTAGGTAATATTCAAATCATGTAATTCTATGTAATAGGAAATAATTAAAAATTCTAACATTATAAAAGAGTAATATGCAAATTGACTGTTACCCAAGACACCTAAGCCATGCTCACCAGCCAAGCTACGCCTCCCAGCCAACCAGAGCGGCTGTATGCAAATTAACCCAGCCAAGATGAAGGCAGCAGCCATGGAGCTAGAGCAAACCAGAGGCTTCTGTTGCAACTGCCTGCCTAGGCTGGCTGAGCCTCTGCTCATGGCCACACCCACCAGCCAATCAGAGTGGCTGTATGCAAATTAACCCAGCCAAGATGGAGGCTGGCAGGGCGGCTCTGCACTGGGAGCCTCCGTGGCCGGCATAGCTGTGCTGGGTGTCTCAGCTCAGTGTGGAGGGGGTGTCCGGCCTGGGGCCTCCTCGGGGCATCCAGGAGCACCCGTCCTGGGTCCACTGCCTGGCTCCGCCCCCCGGGAGCCTCCCCGGGGCATGTTGGAGCGCGGGGGACTCTGCGGGGTGTGCAGGAGCAGCCGTCCTGGGTCTGCTGCGTGGCTCCGCCCCGGGGGCATCCTCAGGGGCATGCGGGACCACCCGTCCAGGGTCCGCTACCTTCATCCGCCCCCCAGGGGCCTCCTCAGGGGCGTGTGGGAGCGTCTGCTGCACAGTGCGGAGAATCTGAAGCCAGTCTGCTGCCCGGCTCCACCCTGGGTGTGTTCACTCAGCAGCAGGGCCCCACTGAGGGAACCTGCACCAGCGTCCGCCCCTGGCTTGCCACTCAGCTCTGTGCCAGGTATGTCCCCTCAGCAGTGGGGGCCCACCAGGCGTGTGCAATCGTGGGCCCTCTGGTGGGAAACGTCCAGGCCTGCACTCACCAGCCCTCTCACCCCCCAGTGCACGAACCCTGAAGGGGCTGTGAGCAGCCTGAAAATGGCCCTCAGCCCCTCACCCAGGCTGGGCAGGCATGCCAAGCAGGTGGACATCCCCCCCGAGGTGTCCCAGACTGCAAGAGGGCACAGGCCGGGCTGAGGGACTCCCACCCCCCGAGTGCACAAATTTTTGTGCACTGGGCCCCTAAAAATGTTAACGCACAGCTGAAAGAAATCAAAGAAGACCTAAATAAATGGTAAGATGTATCATGCTTATGAATTAGAATTGGCCATCTTTTATGATATCCATTTTTCCAAATTGATATATTGGTTTAAGGCATTGATTGCCACCTGGTGTGCCAGAAGAATGTTTAAAACATGCAGCACCTGACTATTTAGTTAGGGGCATTGACCTTTTTTCCCTTAGACTGCCAAATTAAAAAAAATTACAACAGCCAACATGACAATAGCTGTCTGCTGTGAATGAATCAAAATTACACCTTTTTTTTTGTCATATCAGCAAAAAATATATATTTTCGTGTGCCGAAGAATTTTAATAATTAGGTTATTTGTGCAAAGAGATGACAAAGGTTGAAAATCGCTAGTTTAAGGTAATTCTAATCATAATCTCAGTTAGTGTTTTGTAGAAATTTACAAACTAAATCCACAGCCACAAGTCTTGATAAATAAGAACTATGTTTGTTCTTATTAAACTTTATAATTTTAAGACTTAATGTAAAAGCTGTATTAATCAAGATTGATTTTGGTATAAGGATGAACAAATATATCAATGGAAGAGAATCAAGAATCCAGAAATAGACACATAAATATTAATTTTTAGAGGATATATTTTAATGTATAATTTATTTCTTATCTACACTAATAAAAGGGTAATATGCTAATTAGACTGGATGTCTTCTGGATGTCCTTCCAGAAAAAGCCACGATGGCAGGGGCCAAGGCAGAGGTGGTTAGGCACGATCAGGCTGGCAGGGGAGGGCAGTTAGGGGAGATAAGGCCAGTGGGGGAGCAGATAGGGGGCAGCAGGAAGGCAAGCAGTTAGAAGCCAGTGGTCCCAGATTATAAGGGATGTCCGGATCCCCTATGGGATTGGGCCTAACTGGCAGTCAGACATCCCCTGAGATGTCCCGGATTGGAGAGGGTACAGGCCAGGCTGAGGGACCCCTCCCCCATGCACAAATTTCATGCACTGGACCGCTAGTTGAGATATAATTGACAAAACTGTAAGATATTTAAAGTGCACAGATGACGATGTGATACATGTGAAAGGATTTCCTTCATCAGGTTAATCAACACACCCATCACCTCTGTGTTTACCTTTGCTTTGAAAACATGTAAGTCCTACTTTCTTAGTACCTTTCAGTTATACAATACAGTGTTGCCAATGTTGTCACCATGGTATACATTAGACCCTCAGATCTTATGCCTCTCAGAGTTGAAAGTCTACATCCTCTGACCAACCTCTTTTCACTCCCCCAGCCCCAGCCCCTGGCAATCCCTTTTCTACTCCCTGTCTCCACATCTTTTTTGATTCTATATGCAGCATTGGCATGAAATCAATTCAATGGAAAAAATTAATTTTAACAAATGGTTTAGAACAATTGGATATCCATAAAGGTGAAGCAAATGAATGCCAATTCCAACTTTGTAAAACTTAATTCAAAAAGGACCAAGGGTCCTGACTGGTTTGGCCCAGTGGATAGAGCATCAGACTGCAGACTGAAGGGTACCGGGTTCAATTCTCGTTAAGGGCATGTGCTGGGTTGTGGGCTCGAAGCAGGAGGCAGCCGATTAATGATTCTCTCTCATCATTGATATCTCTTCTCTCTCTATTCCTCCTCTATGAAATCAATAAAATATATTTTTAAAAAGGATCAAGGATCAATGTGTAAAAGTTAGATATAAAAAGCATTTAGTAGAAAACATAGGAGAATATCTCTGTGATCGGATGTAGATGTACATTTCTTAGAGAGGACACAGATGGCAAAACCCATATGAGAACACAACATGGATACTTTTTACATCACAATTCTGCTGACCAAAGGCATTTTTAAGTCACTAACCATCCAAGAGATGCAAATCAAAACAACAATAAGGTACCATCTCACACCTGTCAGAATGGCTGTCATCAACAAATCACAAAAGACAAGTGCTGGAGAGGATGCGGAGAAAAAGGAACCCTTGTGCACTGCTGGTGGGAATGCAGACTGGTGCAGCCACTGTGGACAACAGTATGGAGTTTCCTCAAAAATTTAAAAATGGAACTGACTTTTGACCCAGTGACCCCACTTCTAGGAATAAATCCCAAGAAACCAGAAACACAAATCAGAAAGGATATATGCATCCCTATGTTCATAGCAGCACAATTTTCCATAGCTAAGATTTGGAAACAGCCTAAGTGCCCATCAGCAGATGAGTGAATTAGAAAACTGTGGTACATCTACACAATGGAATAATACTATGCTGCTATAAAAAAGAAGGAACTTTTACCATTTTCAACAGCATGGATGGAACTGGAGAGCATAATGCTAAGTGAAATAAGCCAGTCAATGAAAGAAAAATACCACATGTCCTCACTCATCTATGGATAATAATAACCATTATAAACTGGTGAATAAAAATAGATACAGAAGCAGAACAGCATCAAAAAGACTGTCAACCTACAGCAGGAAGGCCAGAGAGGGTTGGGGAGGGGGTAAGAGATCAACCAAAGGACATTTATGCATGCATTTAAGCATAACCAATGGACACAAAACACTGAGGGGTAGGGAAGGCTGGGGGAAGGTCAAGGGGGGAGAGAAAAAGGAGACATATGTACTATTCTTTGTAATATTTTAAGCAATAAAACAAAATTAAAAAAAAAAACAAAAAACAAAGGCATTCTTAATAAAGTGTGGAGGTAAGCTCAAAATAGGGACAATGTTTATATGGATAGCACATTAGCTGAAAAAAGACTTGTATCCAGTACACATAAAGGGCACTAACAACTAGTGAAAAAATGGTTAAAAATTGAACAGAAACATTGCAGAAATGACATCAGAATGGTGAGTGTGCCCTTGCAACAGTGCTGAACATCATCGGCTCGCCCCACCCTTCTGAGTCTCCTCCCTGCTCTGCTGAAGCGAGCTGCAGTATTACAAGTTTCCCTTCAGAGGGATTAGGTGTTAGGAAGCTAGTAAAGAACCGAGGTCCTCAGTCCAACAAGCTGCTCAGAACTGAATGGTGCCCATAACTCCGAGAGTGAGCTGGACTCACATTTCCCAGCCACACCTTGGCAGCAGTCTTGAGTGAGACCCTGGGCCCAGATTCCCCCCCACAGCCATTGCGAGATAAGCAAGGTTTGTTGCTAACGGTGCTAAGTTTTGAGGTAATTTGCTACACAGTAATAGATGCCTAATATAGTGACTTTGTCAAAAATCAGTTGATTAATTGGCTCTATTTCTGGACTTTCTAATTGACTGACCTACTTATATTTTACCCTATGATTTCTGAAATTTTCAAATTAAAGATTCCAGTCCTCCAATTTTATCATCCTTTCTCAAGGTTGTTTTAGTTATTCTAGGCCTATTGTTTTTCCACATTAATTTTGGCACCACATTACCAATTTTTAACATAAGTAAATACATAAATAAATAATGAAAACTGGGTGTGATTTTGATTGGGGTTGCATTAAATTTAGATTATTTGTAAAGAACAGACAATCTTAATCAAGTTGAGTTTTCTAATGCAGGAACATGATTGATACACCTATCATCTGTCTATCTGTCTATTTATCTATCTCTTGTCTTCTCTAATTTTTTACTATAATATGTTATAGTCTTTATTATAGAAGATTTTCATACTATTTAATTTTTTCCTAAATATGTTCATGATGTTGATGGTATATTATTTTGTAAATTTTGTCAATTCTTTTTTGCTAGAATTAGTTATATTTGGTTTTATATATATTGACATTATTCTCTGTGACTGTGCTAAGTTAATTTTTACTTCTAGTAATTTTTCAGTGAAGTCCAAGTGGTTTCTACGTATCAATCGTTACCTGAACATAGTAACAGTCAACAGTTTTACCTCCTCTTCCACTCCGCATTTTCCTCTCCTCCCTGCCTGCCTCCCTCACCTTCCCACACACTCACTGGCCCGGACTCCCGGACAATGTTGGCTGCGCACGAGGAGAGCAGACATACTTGCCTTCTTCTTTCTGTTGTTGGAGGACAGGATCCAGTGTTTCAGAGGAGAGCACGGTGTTGTGATCCGGGCTTCCTGTTTTGGTCCTAGAAATGTACTTGATCAAAATGAGGGGCTTCTCCTTTGCCCTTGGTTTCCAGAGAGCTCTTCCCATGGAGCTGAGGGACAGGGAACCAGACACTTCTCTGCGGTGGCGAAGGTGATCGTTTCTTCTGGCCTTCCGTCTGTTAATGCAGTGAGTTGCATCGCTTGATTTCCAATGTTAACAACCTTGCACCTCTGAAATGAATTGCAGTTGATGAGTTATCCTTTAATAAAAAGTTAATAAACTGCCAGGAAAGATTTGCTAATATTTTATTAAGTGTGATGTGTCCATGTTCATGAGGGATATTGATTTGTAATAATTTTAAATGTCTTTTTCAGGTCTTGGTATCAGTTTTATGTCAGTTTCATAAAATGTGTAAGGAATTGCCCCTTTCTCTTTTATATTAAAAAAAGTTTGTGTAGAATTTGCATTATCTTAATGTTTCATTAAATTGACATTAAGTCATCTGGGGTTGAAAATTTCTTTATGGAAATTTTTTCTTATTATGAATTTAATTTTTAAAAAATTGTTTTATTGATTTTAGAGAGAGGAAGAGGGAAGGATAGAAAAAGATTCATGAGAGAAAAACATCGTTCACCTGCCTCCTGGCGATCGGGCAGAACTTGACCAGGAATTGAACCTGACCTCTTGGTTTAGGGGTCGACTCAACCAGTGAGCCACACCAGCCATGCATACATTTAATTTTAAAATAGATATTGAGACTTTTAGAGTTTGTCATCTACTTGTGTTAACCTTGGTAAGCTTTGCTTTGCAAAGGGTGGTTCATGTAAGCTATGCTAGAGCTGATTGTCATCAAGTTCTTATGCTCTTTCTTTATCATCCCTTTAATGTTTCTGGACTTACCATGAGGTTTCTTCTTTGATTCCTCATGTTGCCAGTTCGTGATTTCTTTCTTTGTCTTAACTAATCTTGCTAGATTTTGACTAACTTTATTACTATTTTTCAAGTTCTGTTATTTTTTTAAATTTGTCTCTTTTATAGGTTTTTGGCTACTAATATTTATTGTTTTTTCTTCTACTATTTTTGGTGTCATTTTTCCTGGCTTCTTAAGGTGGAAGCTAAAGTAATTGGATCCACCCTTAACCTTCTTTTCTGACACAATCATTTAAAGCTATTTTTCCCTCTAAGGACCTCTTTAGCTGTAACCACTCATTTAGATATGTTTGCTTTTACTATCACTCATTTTGAAATGCTTTAAAATGTTATGATTCTTTGTTTGACTAAAGGATAATTTAAAATGTTATTACTAAATTGCCAAATATTTGTTTTTCTTTTCTGGATATCTTAATGTTCTTCATTTCCGATTTGAAATCCCTTTGGCCAGAGAATACACTCTGAACAATTCCACTCTTTTGTATTGATTGAAACTTTACACCTAGAATGAAAATCCCGGATGAGGCCTAATTGTTTTATTACTAACATATAACTAGTGTGAGAATATGTCTGACTGAATACATGGCAGGTAATAGAAACTGTAAAGTGAATGTAAATTGATAACAGTTGGCATTACAACTCAGCTGGGGAAGCAGGGATTATCCAGTGAGTGTTTTGGAGCAATAGCTTATCCAATTGAAAACAACATATTGGATTCCACCTTCACGCTATAAAACAAAGCAATTCCAGCCAATTAAATATCTAATGTGAAAAGTGAACTCAAGAGTGTTTATCAGAAAATATAGCAACATATCTTTATGAACTTGATATAGGAGTAGGTTTTTAAAAATATACCAATAAAAATATAACTATACCAAAAGGAAAATATGGATGTTTGACCATAAATTTTTTATCAAAAACATAAATTGAAAAGATAAGCCTCGATCAGGAGAGATATTTGCAATATATAACACTTACAAAGGATTAGCATTCAGAATATATAAAAGTACTATAAATCAAGAAGAAAACAGATGAAAATGGGAAAGTAGACAAAAGGACATGAACAGCAAATACAAAGGAGTTAATAAAAACATAGGGTTTTTAACCTCAGAAGACTTTTCATCAATAAATAAAATGAAAACCATTAGCCAGGATGTGGAGGCACAGGCTCCTCTAGGCAGCGCTGATGAGAATGTATTGGTTCTACCAGTTGGAGAATCACTGGCGATATCTAGGGAAATCAGGTATCCATGCCACATGGATGCCAGCTCTACTTTCACACTGTGTGAGCACAAAGACGTGTAACAAGGAGACATGTATAAAGATGCTCATGTCAACGTTATTGGTTATTCCTCCGGAGAGGATGTTTTTCCGTTGATTTTTGGAGAGGGTGGAGGGCACTGAGAGAGACAGAGCGAGAGAGAAACATCAATGTGAGAGAAACACATCCACTGGTTGCCTCTGCACGCGCTCCCCGACCAGGGCCTTGAGATTCAGCCTGTAACCAAGGTATGTGCCTTTGACCAGAATCAAACCCAGGACCCTGCAGTTGGCTAGCGATCAACATTACTCGATCAAAAATATTGAAGTTGTCTGTCTATCAATAAGACAAGGAAAAATAAGAAATGATATATTCATACATATCTAAAGTTAAAGTGAATATAATAGATGTACAAGTAATAGCAAAAAAATTGTTAAATCATAATGTTGAATAAATCAAGCTAGTTTCCAAAGGATATATCCAATATGATGTCTTTTTTTATTAAACATGTAAAGTAATCTATATATTGTTTCTGCACAAATACGGCGCACACACAGCAAATGCTTAAAGGCATGAGTAGAAATTATCAGCAAGGTCAGACCAGCTGATCAGGGGAGAGAAACTGTCCTTGAAGATTCACTTTTCAATGACATGTCAGGTTGAATTTTATTGATGATGTTTTAGTTCATAATCTGAGTAGCAGGTAATGGTTGTGTGTTGTTGTTTTTTTGTACTATTATCTATACACTTATATACCCCAAATTTTTCAATTCTTTTTTAAAAAATATATTTTATTGATTTTTTACAGAGAGGAAGGGAGAGGGATAGAGAGTTAAAAATATCAATGAGAGAGAAAAATGGATCAGCTGCCTCCTGCACACCCCCTACTGGGAATGTGCCTGCAACCAAGATACATACTCTTGACCGGAATCGAACCTGGGACCTTTCAGTCCACAGGCCGATGCTCTATCCACTGAGCCAAACCAGTTAGGGCACATTTTCAATTCTTGATAAAATTGAAAATTATATTTTCTGTTGTTTCCTATGTACCTAAATTTTAATTTACATTTGTATATATGTGTATGTGTGCGTACAGAAATGTGTGAATATATATTGGTTTGTTTTTTACTTTATTCACTCAGGATATGTTTTGCTTTGTTTTTAATATTACCTAGGTTGCCCCTCCCCCTTCCCCTCCCCCTTCTTCCTCCCTCTCCCCCTCCCCTTCCCCTCCTTCTTCCCTCTCCTCTTTCCCCTCCCTCTCCCCCTTCCCCTCCCCTTCCCTTTCCCTCTCTCCCTTCCCCTCCTTCTCTCCCCTCCTTTTCCCTCTCCTCCTCCCCCTCACTCCCCCTTCCCTCTTCCCCTTCCCTTCCCCTTTCTCCATTCCCCTCTTCCTCCCCTCTCCCCCTTCTCTCTCTCCCTTCCCCCTTCCCTCTCCCACTCCTCCTCCATCTCCATCTCCCCCTCCATCTCCTCTCTCTCTTTCTCTCTCTCTCTCAGCTGACATTTGCCTAGAGGTTTTGAACAAGGACAAGGAGGTGAGGGCAAGGGTAGGACGTGGCCCTGGGCATGGAAGGATGCCCAGGAGGTCTCAGTGGGACTAGGGCGCTGACTCCCCGACTCCCTTGGTGAATGGCCGGTCTCCCTGCAGCACAGGAGCTTCCCCTTAGTGTGCACCCAGGCTGCTTTCACTTTGAACTGTGTGTGTGTGTGTTTTCTATATCATGTTATTGATCATCTATATCAATAAAAATGTACATGTTCATTTGTTCAAAATCTCAAATCTCCTAAAGTTTTCACCAATTGCTTTGAAATTTTGGCACAATGTTGCATTCAAATATGCGTGTGTTTTTATATACCTATCTTAACTAATAAAAGCGTAATATTAAAATTAACGTTTCTTCAGGACGGGTAAGCCACGCCTACCAGCCAATCAGAGCGACTGTATGTAAATTAACGCAGCCAACATGGAGGCCGTCACTCATGGACCTGAGTAAACGGCAGCTTCTATTGCAGCAGGAGTGAAAGTGAAACTGTTTGCAGCCCTTGGCAGGCAGGCTCCATTTATCCTGGCTCAACGCAAAACATGTTTGCAACAAAGTATCAATCATAGAATCCTCGGGAGCTGAAGGAAACAGCAGGCCTGGCCTGACCCTAAGAGTAACATTGTCTCATTATAGAAGCCAGGAGCTGAAGCAGAGGAGGTTTCGTTACTAGGCCTCAGCTTAAAGGAACAGAGCATCAATTACAGAAGATAAACAAACCCCAGAAACCTGATTCCAGCCAGCCTTGCTGGGACGTTGGGTCAATGGGAGCTGTGGGCAGCCCAAAAGTGCCCCTCAGCCCATCACCCACGCTGGCCACAACCCAATGGAATGAGGGACATTACTGGGGGGCTTGGCCAGCCTGCAAACAGCCATCAGCCCCTCACTCAGGCTGGTTAGGCATGCCAGCAGGTGGATATCCCCTGTGAGACTGTGAGAGGGCACAGGCCAGGCTGAGGGACCCCCCCGAGTGCACAAATTTTTGTCACCGGGTCCCTAGTATTATATAGATGTTACATCTATGACAGGTAAAAACATGCTTTTTTTGGAAAAACAGCGCCATCTGTTGGATGTAAAAGCAACACATGCTACAAACTTAATATTATTCAGTCTAATATTCAAAGCCAGGCAGTAGCATACAAGTCCATTGACACTGTTGTGGAAGCAGATGAAAAGGGCTGGGGTTTGGCTGGGGCTCGGGGCGTGGGTGGCCACCACAGTCCCCCCCACGCTGGCGGCTGAGGAGTCTTGGGGCATGTGATGGGGGAGCTTCCTCGGCTCCTTTATCCTCCAGCTTTTGAGCAGCTCGGCAAGGGCCCCTGCAGGCAGGAATTGGGAGCAGCCGAGCCGCTTCGGGCATGGGTGGCTGGTGGGGAGTGGGGGTGCAGGCTGGCACTGGGGGGCCCAGGCTGCAGAGGTGCACATGTGCAAGGCCAGACCAGCAGGGCAGAGCGGGGGTGTTGGTGTGCCGGGGGCAGCCACCCGGGAGGGCGTATTGTATACCCACAAGCATTGTGCAATTAAACATATTAGAAACATGCACTTTCTCTTTTCTTTCTTTTCCATTTAACCAGACTGAGCCACAGCAACATGTGGCCGGGTACAGCTAGTAACATGTGGTTTAAATAAAATATGACTTTTCATCACTTGCTTCAGTTCATATCTTCTTGACCAATTCTTTGCTCTTCCTTCCCAAACTGTCCCAGGCCCGCTCCCCCACCCATCCCCCGTCCCGAGGCAGCGGGGGTTTAGCCACCACAGCCAAGAATGTCTTTGCTCGCGTGCAGTGCCTGTAGCTTGTTGCATGCAGCTGCGCTCCAGGGGCTACTCATCCTCTGTTGTGAGCAATTGGAAAACATTCATAGTTTCCAAACCTTTATTCACCTTCAACCCAGAGGCTCTGCTGCATCTGGAAAAGCCACAGGCCACCGCATGGCCCATGGCAGCTCGGGGACTCCTCCGTCTGCCGCCCACGGGAAAGGCCACCTATTTTTTAAATGATAAACACAGTAAACGTTCTTCCTTTTAGTTATAGTTCTGTGTCTTTTTAATTAATGACTTCATATTTGAGAGCAGTTTTAGGTTTACAAAAGTATAGAGCAGAAAGCCCAGAATCCCCACTTGTCAGTCCTCTCCCTCGTGTCCCTCACACCTCGCTTGAGGGAGGTCGTTTGCTATAATAGCTGAGCCCACGTTGGCACACTGTCAGTCACGATGCCATGGTCTCCACTGTGATGCGCTCTTTGTGTTGCATGGTCTGTGGGTCTTGAATAATGAAACGGTTATGAATCCATCACCGGCATCGTGCCCGGTCGCTTCACTGGCCTCAGCACCTGCGTCTCCCAGTCAGTCCTCCCTTCTCCCCCTCCATTCTTAGCAAACACTACTGTGCCTATGCTCACTGCACTTTGGCCTACGCCAGGGTGTTGTAGCATTGGATCCTACAGCACACCCTTTGAGAATACTTATTTCACTTAGTAACATGTGATTAAGGTTTGTCTGTGTCTTTTTGTGGCTTGAGAGCGCCTTTCTTTTTGTCTGGATGGACCAGTTCATCATGCACCAGCTGAAGGACACTTTGGTTACTTCCAAGATTTGGCTGTTATGAAACTCAGATGCAGGTTTTGCGTGGACGTTAGTTTTCAGCTCACTGGGGTGACTATCCAGTGAGATTCTGGGGATGGGGATGGGACACTGTTCAGCTTTGTCAGATGCAGGACAGCTGCACAGAGGCCGGAGGTCAGCCTGTGCAGCCACGACGCGGGGCTCCTGTGCTCCCAGGCCCTCTGGCTTCCATGAGGTCAGCCCTCTGGACGTGGCTATTCCCACAGATGTGCGCTGGTTTATCATGGTGGCTTACTTTGTCATTGCCTCGTGACGTGTGATGTGGCACATCTTTTTATGTGCTATTTGCCAGCTGTTTATCTCTGATGAATTGTCTGTTTGGGTCTTGGTCCATTTTAATTTTATTGTTTTTGAGTTCTAAGAGTTCACATATTTTGGATACTAGTCCTTTACAGGATTTGTTTTTTGGCAACTATTTTCTCTCTGTCTATAGTTTGTTTTATAATTCTCTTGATAAGAGTCTTTCTTAGAGGAGTTTTTAATTCTAATGAAGTCCAGTTTATTAATTTTTCTTCTATAGATTTTGCTTTTGTAACATGTCTAAAAAATCATTACCAAATCCAGCCACCTAGATTTTCTGTTATGTTATCTTCTGAAAGTTTTATAATTTTGCATTTACATTTATACTTATAATCCATTTTGAATTAATTTTTGTGATTCATATTTTTGTATGTGAGTGTCCAGTTGCTCCAGCAGCACTTGCTAAAACAACTATCTTTTCTCCATTGAATTGCCTTTGCTTTTTGTCAGAGTTCAACAGACTACATTTGTGTGAGCCAATTTTTGTGCTTTCTATCCTGTTCCATTGATTTATTGTCTATTCTTTCATCAACACCATACTATTTTGTTTACTGTCCTTTATACACAATTTAAAGCATGTATAGATTTGTGTAACCATCATAATCAGCAGACAAAACAATTTCATTACTCCAAAATAACGCTATGTGTCTTCATATTTCCCACCCACCCATGATGTCTGGGCACCACTCATCTGTTTTCCATCACAATAGTCTTGCCTTTTGGGAATGTCATATGAAGGAAATCATGTGATAGCATAACCTTCTGAGATTGAGATCAGCTTCTGTGACTCAGCATAATGCCTTAGAGCTTCATCCTGGCTTTCTGTGTGTCAACAGATGATTGTTAGTGTGGCTGAGGGCATTCCCTGGGATGATGTGGTACGATTTACCTCTTCTCTAGTTTAGAGGCATTTGGGTTAAGAGTAAAGGTGCTCTGAATACCCCTGTACAGGTTTTTAGTGTGAATGTCAGTTGTTATTTCTCCAGAAGTGAGACTGCTGGGTTCTCTGATACGTGCTGGGTTCTCTGATAGATTAACTCTAGAAGAAACTGCCAAACGCCTTTCTGTGGTGGGCGCATCATCCCAGGCCCCCCAGGGCTATGTGAGACACACTGCCTGTGCCTGTGCTAGCAGTGGGCATTGCCAGCAGCCTCTGCTGTGCACAGTTGTGGATGGCAGTTAGAGTTCATCATGGTTTTGATTTGTATTCTGTGGCTCATCAAGTTGAGCATGTTCTATGTGATCCTTTGCTATCCATATGGCTTCCTTGGTAAGGTGTCTATCAACCCATTTTGCCCATTAAAAAATTGAGTTTTTTTTTTAACTATGAGTTTTGAGTGTTCTTTATTTTCATGGATAGGAGTCTTTTGTCAGAAACATGATTTATAAATATATTCTCTCCATCTCTAACTTGTCTTTTCATTCTTCTGGTAGAGTACATAACAAAGTTGTTAAATTTGATGGTCCAATTTATTTTAAAAAATTTGTTTCATGCCTCAGGCTTTTGGTGCTATGTCTAAGAATTATAGGCCACGCAGATTTTCTCCTAAAATATGTGTAGTCTTGCATTGTACATATATATGTATAATCAAGTCTAAGCTAATTTTTGTATAAGATGTGAGATGTAGGTTAAGGTTTTTGTGTATGTCAAATTGTTTTAAAACCACTTGTTGAAAAAACAATCTTGTCTCCATTGCAATGCTTTTGCAGCTTTGTCAGATATCAACTGACCATGTGGGAGTCTCTTGCTGACCACTTTGCAGTTTCTCTCATCTGTGTGTTTACTCCTCCCCCGATACATGGGGCCGTGATTACTAAGATTCATAGCCAGTGTCAAAACTCCACAGCACGATCACTCCAAATATATTCTTTTTTATCAAAAGTGTCCTAAGTATTCAAGCTTTTCTACCTTTCTGTATAAAATTTAGAATCAGTCTGTTTAAATCTACAATATGTTTTGTTGAAATTTTAGTCAGGGTTATCTTTGTTTACAGCTCACATTGGGAAGAATTAATTCTTCACTAGACTGAAGCTTTAACCCAGCAACATGTCTAGCATAGACTGGAGGGTTTAACTATGAAACACGTATTGCCCACCGCTCTGCAAGCCGGGAAGCCCAAGACACAGCTGGAGTGGCACAGTGTCCGGTGAGTGCCGCCTCCCTCTCTCCCCCGCCCCTGCCTGTGTCAGCTCCCTCGCTGTACTGCCCATGGCCCCCTGGTCTTGGGGTTCTTCTAAGGGTGCTCTTCCCCTTCGTGAGGGCTCTGCCTGGGTGACCTACTTGTGTCCCAAAGGCCCTGATTCAGGTGTCACCCTGGAAACCAGGCTTCAGCATGTGACTTGGGGAGGAGCACCAACATGCAGCCCAGGGGAGCACAGCAGGCCTCCCGGTGCACGTGCCTCTAGGCTGCAGTGCTCCCAGGCTCAGTAGAAAACACTGCGTTTGACTTTTAGGTGCAAACCCAACTATTTTACTTCGTGTTGAACTATTTAAATGGCACTCTTTTCATTTCTGTTTTAACTGTACATTGTTGTACTGTGGTCCCTTCTTAACTGCAGTTTTGTATCCACGATCTGAAAACATTACAAGAAAGGGATAGAGGAAGGAGGGAAGGACAAAGGCCAAAAACATGAGGACGTGTCCTTTCTGATAAATGTGTAAATCAATGCACAAAGAAATAAATATCTCATTTTAATAAAGAACTTTCTTGCCTATAACTGTTTTTCCATACTGTCTGTGCTAATCCTGGTTTTATTAATCTAACTGTTGATAGGCCATGTTGAGCACCTATTCCTATCAGAGGGCACTGCTAGCCACCACGTGTCTAATCTCAAACTCAGAGAACCCTGAGAGCACCAGGCTGCTGGGATTATCCTTGTGGACACCAGGAAGCTGTGTTTGTGTATATTCCTCCTCAGTCTTAGCCAGATACTTCAGACATTGAATTTGGTTCAATCTCAGAAGCTCTAATTTTTCAATAATGTTAACTCAAGAAAGTTGTCAAACAATCTCTGTTTTTATTTGATGTCTCATTCTGCCATGGGTGCTCTGCTCATTTTTGTTAAATCCCCCATCTTCATTGTCCAGCAATATGAGAGCATCCAAGAGGATGGACCATTCAGGAGAAGATGGAAGAGAAACCAGAGTGGGAAGCCATCCTTCTGTAGCAGGTCCACGTGGTGGGCAGACGTCCAGGGATGGCACTCACGATTTTGCATCCTAATTCCCAGCACCTGTGCCTGAGCAGAGGTATTCCCATGGCTGTGTTATCTTCTATCACACCCTGGACCTAGAGAAGGAGATTACTTTGGTAAACCTGACCCAATCACACAAGCCCTCAGAGCACAGTCCTTCCTCTGTCTGGTGGGGGAGAGAAATCAGGAGGAAAGCCAGGGCTGTGGGAGTGAGAGGACTTGCTGCACCTTTGCTGTTAGAAGGTGAGAAGGACCACAGAGAAAGGTGGCTGCTAGGAGCAGAGGGCACCCCCTACTGACAGCTCGGATCGGATTCAGCCAACAAGCTAACTGCGCTTGGGAACAGATTCTTTCCTACATCTTCCAGAAAAGATCCCGTCCAGGCCACATCCTGCTTTCTGTTTGTGAGACCCAGAGTGTAGAGCCTAGCTGAGCTAATAAAAAGTTTTGTTTTATGCTGCTGAGTCTGTGGCAATTTATTACAGTGGCCATGGAAAGCCAATACGTGCTCCTTCGTGTGTAACCAAGCTCTAAACAGAAGCAGTGAATGGAGTCCCTGGATGTCCTACTGACAAGCACGCAGCTAGAGGGCGAGCTCACTGCCTGGGGAAGGGTCCTCTGCATCAGAGGGGTTGGAAAGTCCCTGTAGTAGCGCTTGAGTGTTGGCTCACAGACCATTACTTGCTTAACAGAGGAAGACGGACAAGCGGAAGCGCTCCAAGCTGTTGCTGATTAAGGAGCAACCAGAAGTGGAGATGAAGTGGGAGGTCATAGCAGTAACACGTGGACACTTACACGTGCATTTCAAATATTTTCATTGTCCATGACCGAGAGCAAACATCCCCAAAGCCCGCTGTCCCCCGGACCCCTGCTCTTCCAAAGTGCAGGCCGGAGACTGGGCCACGGCCGGAGGCCTAGAAGAGGAGTCGGAGTTCTTGCCTTAGGGATCTTTGCTCCTAATGTTTTTTGTTTTTTTAAATTCTTTCTAACGCTAACATTTTGAGTAGAAGAGCAGGAAGGGAGGGAGAAATATCAGGAATCTCAGAAACTGAAGTGAAGAATCCCAAAAGCAGGGATCTTGGTTCTGGGGACAGGCTGATTGGAGCCCTATTTCCAGGGACCGCGGGTGAAGGAAGAGTGGTCCCTGGCACCTGCTGAGGAGGAGCAGGCAGATTTCACGTGGCCTTTGCCGCGGGACCAGTGGCGTTTGACTGGGAGCCAGGGAGCAAGAGCTAGGTCTCCACTCCGGACAAACGAGCAGCTGCAGAGTGGGGCCCGAGGGTGGAAATTTACTAAGAAACCTCAGGAGTGAGAAGGTTCTGGCTTAGCTAATCTACCGCATTCGTGTTGAAGGCCGGCCAAGGTGACCACACCACCCTGGGGAGGTGAGGGACGAGGAGTCTGATCCCATATCCAGGGTGAGGGAGAGCCTTGCTCGGCTGACTCTGCAGGCTTCTCGCAGACAATGAACACTGAGTTCGATGAGCACGTGGTGCACAGAGGGGCTAGGAGACAGTTCGGGGCTTGGCTGACTGGACAACCACAGCGGGCCAGGTTCACTTGACTCACATCACCTCTTTTAATTCTACAAGATACACATTCCCCCCCCCCCCCCCCCCCCATGGTTTAGGTAGGCAGACCCAGGCTCCAGGAGGAGAGCCAATTTATTAATGTACAAACATGTAAGAAAAGGCAGATTCAGCCTGTCTGGCTGTTTCCAGCAACACAAGCCGCCTCCGGGATGCATGTGGGTTGAGATGGGGGGAGAAGTTGCCAAGTCTTCACTAGGCGACACCACTGTTACCTTGAAACAGCGACCTTAGGTCCTGCCTTCAGCCTTCGGTACTTCCTCCTCACACACACACCAACAAAACGGTAATCAGTCCCAATAATTCTCACCATTACCCTTAATGGTTACAATGCAGGCTCAGGGGGCCCAGGGACCTGAGAGCCTGTGGGTTCTTGGCTTCATGCAAGAAAGAATTAGAAAAGAGCTGGCTTAGAGTTTAAAGTGAGGGAGGCCCTAGCCAGTGTGGCCAAGTGGATAGAGCATCAGACTGTGGACCAAAGGGTCCAGTTCGATTCGGTCAAGGGCACGGGCCTCGGTTGCAGGCTCCTCCCTATACGGCCCTGATGGGAGTGCAGGCAGGAGGCCAGCCATCGATGTGTTTCTGCCACGTCGATGTTCCCCTCTGCTTTTCCCTCTCTTCCACTCTCTAAAAATCAATGGAAAAATGTCCTGGGTGAGGATTAACAACAAAAATAATAATAGAGTGAAGTGAGCTTCCCGGTGAAGCGGTGAGAGGGACAGTGGCAACTTCAGTGGAATGTGCTTCTTGGCTGAGGGTCATTTAACCGGGCCTGGGGTAGGGCACTGAACCAGGGGCGGGAATGTTCGGGTCTTCCAGGCATTCTGTGTCCTGTGTGGGCTTTCCTGCTGCATCAGGCTGGGGTGCTAATTGCTGTGATGAGCTCATAAGGAGCCTGGGGTCGCCACCAGGTGAAAGCAGGCTCCCTGTTGGATGGAGCAGGCTCCCTGTTGGATGGAGCAGGCTCCCTTTGGATGGAGCTGGTCTCTGCAGGTTTTAACCCATAAACCCGATGGGTGGGTGGCCTTGCTTCTGCACAGTTCCTGCAGCTTTACTGATAGCTGTTTTGCACATTCCGCCTCAGGTGGACTGAGAATTTCCTGGAAGCAGAGAATCAGCAGGTATAAGTAGCCTGTTGTCCAGCAAACTGATGGTGGAAATGGTTCCGCCCATTGCTGGGCAGCCCATCGCCCTGAACTCAAACGTCGCCTTAATGCTAAAAGTTTTAGTTTTAATTCAAGCCAAGTAAGCGTTCGTTTGCTTTCAAAGTAATTACAGCTTGGCGAGTGCTGAGGTAGTTCATCATATAAGCTCAGTTTACTAAACACTTCACCCGGCAGAAAGCAGGCTCCCATAAGTATTTCTTCAATTACAATATCGATCTCTGCTGACTCTGACCTTCCTCAGGCCTCGTGGGTTCGGAGATGCTGTCAATTATAACCTCCCTGATGCACTGAATAATGAGGCCTCTCACGCTCAAGTTTGCAGCACTTCTGTTTATTTCCTCCATTCTCTAGAGTAATTTTTTTAATCCTCACCTGAGGATACCTTTTCCCATTGATTTCTAAAGAGAGAAGGAAGGAAGGAGGAGTGGTGGGGAGAGAAACATTGCCTCCCACATGTGCTTTCACTAGTGTGGGAACCTGCACCAAGGTACATGCCTTCAACCGGGAATTGAACCCAAGACCCTTCAGTCCGCAGGCCGACACTCTAACCACTGAGCAACCAGCTGGGACTTGGGATTTATTTTGTAGCTCAAATAAGGGTTCAGCCTTGCCTGAATGATTTCTATGTGGCAAATAAATTCCCATAAAATACTTACTAATTTTGCTGCTGGCCATGTGCATGATGGTGTATGTGGTGGTGTCAGCTCAGAGCTCAGCGCAAACCACTAAGAAGAGGGTGGAGGCTGCTGAGGGGTTTCTAGAGTTTTCCAGCGTGAGGGGCCGGAGAGATGAGTAGGACTGAGCCGGCGGGAGGAGGTGACGCATGAGGCACGTGCTTTTGCGGGTGTGGTGCTCCCAGGGGCATATTGAGAAGCTCTGCAGGGCTGGCTGGGGCAGGACGGAGCCCGGGGACAGGGAGACGGCCTCGCCCAGGGTGCTCTGGCTCCACTGGCTCACAGGCTGAGCAGGTGGCCCTGTGTCTGGCAGTGCCCTGGCCAGAGGCAGAGCCCACAGGGCATGGCTGCCCCCTGAAGTGCAAGGTGCAGCCGAGCTGGCATGAGCGGGGCTGAAGGAGAGACAGACCGGATGGTAGCTCCGTTGTCTGCATGTGACTCCTAGGCGACTGGGCTCACTCACTGCTGCCAGGAAGCCCAGGAGCCCTGCTGAGACCCAGATGGAAGCCGATGGCACCTGGAATGTCCAGCCAAAGGCCCGAGGGAGCGTGGACGCTGGCGAATTGCCCCCCCCCCCCCCCGCACCAACCCCTACACCCCCACCACCGGCTCCTGGCACCTCGCGGACCTCCTGAAGCTCAGCCTTTAGAGCCAGGGTGGGTCCTGACCCCGGCCTCGGTTGAGCCTTTGGGGGAGACAACGGCCAAACATCTGGGTGGGCACAGCTGGACTGGACAGTGGTTTTGGGGAAAAGAAACGTGCACCTTCCAGTTTCCCAGGTTCCACATTGCTGCCTCTTACTTCTGATCCATGAACACACCACCTTCCCTCCCTGACCCTCCTGGTGCTGGAGTCTGAGGCCTCAGACAGAGGGCAGATCAGGGAGCTCCAGGGGACCCAGGTCGCGTGGGCGGGGATGACCCAGGAAAAGCCTGGGGAGAGCAGCAAGGGGGGTGGGAGGCCCTTGGAGCAAGCGGGTCCCTGAGCAGAGACAGAGAAGCAGCAGGTCTGATGCCCGGGAGGTGGCAGGTACATGTTGGCAGCCCCTGTGAGGGCAGTGATGCCCGGGAGGTGGTAGGTGCGTGTTGGCAGCCCCTGTGAGGGCAGTGATGCCCGGGAGGTGGCAGGTGCGTGTTGGCAGCCCCTGTGAGGGCAGTGATGCCCGGGAGGTGGCAGGTGTGTGTTGGCAGCCCCTCGAGGGCAGTGATGCCCGGGAGGTGGCAGGTGTGTGTTGGCAGCCCCTCGAGGGCAGCGCTGTCCGGACAGAGCCAGTCCGTCTGTCTGTTCCCTGTGGCGTTGTTAGAAAATTGGAATTTTAAGAACCAAGTTGCTCATGTCTCAGCTTTCCTATGACTTACCCACCAGGATTATGATCGATAAGACCGACACTTTATTTAAACTGTCAGAACCGTTTTCCAAGGAGAACCCTGGTCGCTTCCTTGTCCTCGGGTTCCCGTCCCCGCTCACTGCCATCGGGGTCATGTCCATCCCTGAGCGTGCTGCTGTCTCATCTACGTTCCCAGCGTGGCCCATCTGCTCCTTCCTTCTCCAGCTCAGCCCCCTCCCTGGGCCGCTTCCTGCTGCTTCCCGTCCAGGTGGAGTTGATCTGAACTGTTTTGAAAGCTTCTCTCTTGTCAGTTTCCCTGCGCAGGGAAGCGGCCACTTGGCCTGATGGCTGAGGCTTGTGTAAGGCGCACGCATTTTCCTCCTCCAAGTTCAGGGGCATCAGGACAGCGTCTGCTAACATTTGAAGCAGGAAAACATTTGCAGCTCACCCACCAGCAGCTCGGGGCCAAGAGTGGTGTGTGGTCATGGTGCTGAGGCTGTGAGTGGCTGGTTCACGGAAGCTGCCCTTCCTCTGCCATCGGGAGGCCTCCTTGCTGAGCAGGGAGCTGTGCATCTGAGGAAGCCTGGTGTCCGGAGCCTCCGCCGCTCCTGCCCTGCAGACTCTCAGTCAGATCCATCAGGACCGGGGATCCAGCCGCCCAGATGACCGCTGGGGTCACTCCACAGGTGACTTTCTGGATGAAAATGGCTCCTATAACATCTGTAAAATATTTCCCTCTCACATCTGTATAAGCACCTCTTGCGTGTGGAGCATCCCTGAATATTCATTCCTGTGTGACCCTTACAACTGCCATGAATAATCATTGTGAGGATGAAAACATTATTTAACACCTACCCTGTCCCATGCATTATCCGGGGGCTGCATGGTTCAATTCTCTTAACCCCTGCGACGAAGAGACTTGATTATTCCCCCTTTTTCAGGTGTAGAAACTGGACATGGGGACTCAGCTTCTCAAAGTCCTCATGCTTTTTGGTGATGGGACTGCGGAGGGGAGCAGTTATGGGAGTGAGCTCCTCGGAGAATCTGGGTGAGGAGGCATCGGAGTCCTCTGCATGAGCCCCGGGCAGGGAGGGTATTGGGTCTCGAGAAAAGGCTGGACCTTTAGCTGGAAGGCAGCTTCCTCATTCTGGGAGAAGGATGGCAGGGGAGTAGATGCCATTTTTTAAATTCCAAAGTGTGCATTTTTCTGTCAGATTATCAAATCATTTGTAAAATACCTAAAATAACAAAGGAACTATTAAACTCACTGGGAGCTCAAAATCTAGCAAAAAACACTAAGTACAATTTTCATGTGTTACAGTGAGCTTTATGCGAGACAAAGACATCAGCTGGTAGAGAGAACTGTAGAGAGTGCACAGTGTTTAGTATATGCAAGGCTCAGTGTGATTCTGCTAGAAGCAGCTCCCTCTGGTAACAAGGATTTTTGTGAGCATTATTTTCAAAGGACGCATGCTTTCCCATTACTTATTCCCATCACAATGTCTTTAACTCTTTCCATAATTCTGTTCTTTCAAGTTATTTTCAAACTAGAGTCCTGGTGCACAAAAATTTGTGCACTTGGAGGGGGAGTCCCTCAGCCCAGCCTGTGCCCTCTTGCAGTCTGGGACCCCTTGGGGGATGTCCACCTGCTGGCTTAGGCCTGCTCCCCAGGGAATCAGGCCTAAGCTGGCAGTCAGACATCCCTCTGGCAGTCCAGGAGCCCTCAGGGGATGTCCACTTACCAATGGGGAGCAGGCCTAAGCTGCAGTTGGACATCCTTAGTGCTCCTGAGGAGGCAGGAGAGGCTCCCACCACCACCGCTGTACTGGCAGCTGTCAGCCTGGCTTGTGGCTGAGCAGAGCTCCCCCTGTGGGAATGCACCAACCACCAGGGACAGCTCCTGCATTGAAGGTGTCAGTGTGTGTGATAGTGACAAGTCATTCCCAGTGGTTCTGCTGTTAGGGTCAATTTGCATATTACCCTTTTATTATATAGGATGTTCACTGTTACGATTAATGTTGAAATAAATCTTGGTTTTGTTAGATCTGATCAAAGAATTGAATTAACACCCCCTCCCCTGGGAACTGACCTTTAGACCACTTCACCATGGACATTCCACTTGCTTAGACCTAACTCCACCCGCAATCCGGACCTGCATAGAGAGTTCTCTGCTCAGAAAAAGCCCGCCTAGAGTCCTTTAAAATCCTGACTCCCTGTCTTTGGGGGCTGGCACCATTTTGGGGCTCAGCCCATCTGGTGTCCAGATGACCTAATAAGTTCACAATTCTTCACCCCTTTTGGCCTCGTGCATTCCTCCTTTGGCGACCCTAACAGGTTTACATTTGTTTGAGGTTTTCTTATCATAACTCTCCAGGAGTGAAGTTAGTCACCATATTCTCTGCAGAAATGTTGTTTTCTGTGCAGGAAGTGTGACAAGTGTCTTCTTCGAGGCGTGAGCCTGGACCACGAGAGAAATCCATTCTCGGGAACGTCCTCCCAGAGAAGCGCACCCTGTGCCGAGCTTTTGGCTTTGCAACCATTTCCCAGGCTTCCCTCCCTCTCGTGACCAGACAGTGTGGTGGGGACCAGTGTGCTTTAACGCCCTTTTCCTAATTGCACCGGATGTCACACACTGGGGTCACAGCAGTTTGGGATTCTGTCTGTGTGTCTTCAGGGAAGGAAATGACAGTGAGCTGACAGAATTAAGAACCAGAGATGTGGGAAGGCCAGGGCCCTGTGTCTCCAGCGACACACCCCACCCCAGGAGGCCACGAGAAGACTCACAGAAGGGTGGGTGCTCAGTACAAAGACCCACCCAAACGTACTTTCTACTGTCCATTTTGATGACCCTGCGATTCAATTTTAAACTAAGCTTAAGCTTAACTGCAACTACATTGGCTGTGATTTAATTGTGAATTCTTTCCCACCCACACGTTGTATTTCATTGCTGTTCAAAGTCACATGTCTTGTGCACATTTCCTTGTGGGAGATGGGAGAATAGTATGGGTTACACAGGAGACGGCACCCTGTGTCTCCCAGCAGCTTCCCGTATCGTCCTGTGAGAAGGTAGCATCTCTGGACCAGGAAGTGGCCTCTCACCAGACATCACGTATCGTCCTGTTTTGCCACTTGGAGCAGAGTCTTCTCGGCGTTGGGCAGGAGGCAGGGCACAGGCCCCGAGGGTCACGGTCTACTGCAGAGGACACATGTGGGAGAGGCAGGGGCACAGCGTTAACTTAGAGGAGAGCTTGAAAGAGGCCTGGGGGTCTCCAGGAAAGACCCCACGTACTGGAGACAGACCCTGAAGCAATTGCCATAGATGGGTGGCTATGGGCTGGAGGCTGAAGGTCCAATGCCATGGCCCCACAGACGTGATGTCTGGTGAGAGTCCACTTCCTGGTCCAGAGATGCCACCTTCTCACAGGGCAGGAGGGACAGGTGCGCCGGCAACTCTTTTATAAGAGCATCATCCTCTTTATGAGGGCACCACCCTATGAGCTATGCCTCCCAAATATTCTACCTCCTTACACCATCACAACGGGGGTCAAGATCTCAACCTATACATCTTGGGGGACACAGACACCCAGCCTGTAGCATTCCCCTTTGACACTACAGCAGAATGTGGGTGGAGGTTGCCACCTACCTGTTAGCGACTCCAGATGATCATTCCTGACACGTTATGGTTCAGCCAGTGGTGCTTCTAGAGGCATCGTCAGCTTGGCGTCCTTCACAGGTGAACGACTGGGCATTCTGAACACCCTGGTCTGTATGGCACCTGCCAGCTGGCACTTCTCTGGGGCCCCAGCAACTCAAAGGTGACCCTGAGTTCCGAAGAAGCTCCCAGGCAGCAGCTCTCCCTGAGCCTGCATTCACAAGAACTCACTCTCTCAGGGGCTCCGGGATGGCATGTACTTTGTAATACACCATAGATAAGTTTCCTAACATCTTTCAAACTCCTCAGTTCTCTCACTTGTAAACCGGGAGTCATAATGCCCGCCATGGAAAGAATTAAATGAAAGTGCATTTCTGAAACATCTGTCCATGTGCCATAAAGCTGAATAAAGTACTCCACTTGCAGAGTGAGTCGAAAATCTAAAAGCTGTGAATTCAGGGCAAGTCCTCTGTCTTCCCCTTAGGCTCCCAGCTGCCCCTCCCAGCTGCCCCTCCCAGCTGCCCCTCCCAGCTGCCCCTCCCAGCTGCCCCTCCCTGCTGCCCCTCCCTGCTGCCCCTCTCTGCTGCCCCTCCCTGTTCTGCATGCCCTCCACCCACTCACCTCAAACATCCTCTAGCCAGCCTCTAGGGCTCTGCTCCATTCACTGCTCTCTGCTGTCTACACTGTTTCCAGGCCCAGAGAACAGCTCTCTGACCAGCTCAATGGCCACAGACCTCTGCTCTCTTTGTTCCTTGTAAGCTGGGCTCATGAAAGCTCTGGCAGTGCTGATGGCCTGCGTTTCTGAGCTGCTTTAACTGAGGCAGTCAGGAACTTGAGGGGCTGTTGCTCCAGCAGGGGAGTGTGGCCTCGTCCAGGAGTAACTGGGGTGCTCTACCCTCTGCAGTCCCCAGACCAGAAAACTGCCTAGAACACAGACAACAAAGGGTGAAACCTGATGGAAGGATCAGTCCAGGCAGGAGACAAGACTGTCACTGTAGTCAATTCTGAAGTTTAAGATTCTTTTATTCTCATTCCTTTTTTGGTACATTTGCTTTTAATCAGCTTTTTTTCTTATGCACAAAATCAAAGCTCACTTGTATGTACCAAGGTCTTGCTTGGTTGTGGGGCCCCGCCCTGCGAAGTGCTGTGCGTGAGCCAGTCGCTGCCTCCAGGTTGGAGAGTTTGCTGCCAAGGTGGCAGCGGAGTGGGTGGCAAGCAGGGTTAATTTCAGAGCCAAGCACGTTCAATATTTACAGGTGCTGCTGGGAAAGGGCCCGTTCCCCACTGTAAGTCCTTTTGCTCAGTGTGCTTTCTTCTTGGTAATATTTATATCCCTGTTCTGACCCCACGTGCATTGGACTTCACTTCCAGGTTGATACTGGTAATGCAAATCCAAGCCATGCCTGTTAGAATGGCTGTCATCAAACAAACAAACAAACAAAACACACGCATGCGCACGAGATAGCAACTGCTGGTGAGCATGTGGAGGAGCGTGCCCTCGAGCTCTGTGAGTGGGGATGCAAGACGGTGCAGCCACTGTGGGCAACGTTACAGCAGGTCCGGGGAAGTTTAGTCATAGACGCAGCAATCCTACTGCTGAGAGCATATCAGACAGAGGAAGCAAGTGCTGTGCACTCTCATTTACGTGTTGAACTAACAAAACAAAAAAAACACACACAGCAGAAGAGATCAGATGTGTAATTACCTGAGTGGGAAGGAGAGGATGGCGGACGGGTGGAATGTTGAAGGCACACACTCCCAGGTGTGAGGTAACTGGGTGCTGGGATGGCTGTGCAGCCCATGACTGCAGCTGATCCGATGCAGTGTTCTCATCTCAGGAGAAGGCTTATCTTCGTGTTTGTGTGAGACGATGGGCATTCGCTAACCTCCTGTGGTAATCATTTTACAGTACATGTCAGTCAAGTTGTATGCTGTATACTTTCAACTTACTGTATCTCAGTAACACTGGGAAAAACATCAGCAATTGCACATCACCTTACCTGATTTCAAATTTCAAAGTTTTAACAAGCATAGATGCTTAATTTTATGAAAAGTCTCCAGAACTATTGCAACTCTTTTGACCTACAAATATGGTTGATGTATCGATGCACCATGACTATTGAAGCCTCTGTGCACGCTCAGTCAGGGTGTGACAAGAGAGTGAGACAGTTTGTAAGGGCGGAAGGGCGGTGCGAGAGTGAAGATCTGCCAATAGGGATGCAGAGGAAATGCCCGGCTAAGGACCTTCCCTTGACCAATCAACAGGGGCCACACGTGTTACCCCACCCACTACTTCCGGCCCTATAAATCCTTTGGTTTTGCCTGAAACCGGACTCCCTCCCCTGTTGCGCCATTGTGCAACGGGCAAGTGGGGAGTCCAAGTTAACTTGTATAATAAAGCTCTCATGCTCTTGCAGTGGTTTTGGGGCTCACTCGTAGTCTTTGGGGGCCACGACTTCTGGGTACAACATTTGGGGGCTCGCCGGGATCCCCCAAGACCTCCGAGGGACCCCCGAACCAGAGAGCGTGATTGACCGCGGTATGTGTCTTGTCTGTCTTGTGTCTGTCTGTCTTTTTGTGTGTTGTGTGAGCTCATTTTTGGAATGGTTTAAGCCTGAA
>PVJC01018038.1:0-31819 GCA_004026665.1 Murina feae | reverse complement strand
ACCCCCCTCCCTCGGCGACTTCACCTTTTTTTGCCGCGATAAACGCCATCTCAGCATCTGTGTCTAATGTTGTCTTTTTTGCTTGACATCACACACTCCTCCTTAACCCATCCCCTTCCTCTCCCTCCTCCCCACACCTCCACCCTCATCCTAAATTCTTTCCCCCTTTTTCCCCAGGGCTCTGGGCATCTAGGGGAGGTGGGTGCGGGGACCTCTGAGGATGGGTGAAGTGGGGGCGGGGCTGAATGTTCTCTCTGGACTGGATGAGCACCCAGAGCAGGTGTCTGAGGGGAGCAGGTGCCCCGGGTTTCGTGTCCAACCAGAAGGATGGGCACCACCATCATGGCACATCCTCGGCACCACAGTCCCACAGACACGCTCCTGGGCACACATCCCCACACACAGCATTGCACATGCACAGCCCCACGTAGCACCAGGATAGGCTAGGGTTAAGGTGTGGGAGTCAGTTGAGATCCGGGTTCAAATCCCAGCGTTGCTATGGAACCCTGGGACTTTGCCCCTCTGTGCCTCCATCTCCCCATCTGCAAAACGGAGATTTTTTTAAAAATTGTTATTTCTATGGCGTCTGCTAGGATTTAATACACCACTCACTGAAAACATACATGGAGCACCTATCATGATGGGTAAGGCACTGTTCTAGGCGCTGGGGATAAAGCAATTAGCAACAGACCCACATGCCTCTGCCTGTTCTACTGGGATCTGGAAATTCCTCAGCACAGAACCTGGCACATGGAACTCAAATCAACTCAGAGGCTTCAAGCCACCGCCCGCCGGCCTGTCTGGGGCACATGTCATCTTGTTTGGGCCAAACAGGGTTTGCGTGAATTTAATCCTGGGGGAGACTTCTGCAAACATGGCTTCCCAGCCCCTCTTGAGAACCTGGATGTGGTATCTTGGGGTGGAGATAACTGGATGAGTCGGACAATCACTGCCCATCTTCCTGGGCAGGGGGCTGGGTCCCATGCCCGGCCCCTGGGCGCACTGGTATTTGCAGCCACTGTGCTATTTGATACTAACCTCCTTACATGCGTGGCGGTGACAGGTGATGAGGTGGCCAGCAGGAGAAGGACAGAGTGGGAGAGGGAGAGACCACAGACCTGTTTAGGGAGAGGCCAGGCACGCTGGTTCTGAAGTGACCAGGGCACCTCCCTTCTTTCCGGATCTCAGTCTCCGCATTTGGAAAACACCCGGCAGAAGCCGTCCTTACCTTCTGGAATATTCCAGAAGGTTTCCACCAGCGAATCACCTGACACAGAGGAGATGCCCAGCAGATAGCGGTTACTGGAGAGTACCCCCTCGGCTGGAAAATTGACAACAGGATTCTAGAGAATGACAAGCCGGAGGGGAGGGGGGGAGGAGGGAAAAGGATGACAAACTGAGAGACAGCAATGGGGATAAAGACAAGGGGAGATGCGGAAAGGCGTCTTCAGCCGCTGGGGGTATGGTTTTATATTTGTTCACTCACTCCTTCTTTCATTCAACAGGCATTTATGGAGCACCTACTATGCTCTCAGGCCTGGGGACATGGCAACAGCCATGACAAGTCACTGGTCTTGTGTTAAGAGCCTGTGAGCCATATCCCCAGCTGTTAGGACATAGTAGATGCTCAACAATCTACCATGCCTTGCTCACAAGGCACCTCTGGTCCTGACCTGTGACCGTCAAGTATTGCCTGGTGTTTAGAAATATCACCAAGTCGGGCCATTTTCAGGGAAGAGTAGAGGAATTTTCCACCACCAGGAAGCCGGGAACGTGGAAGGGATTTGGAGGAGAGGGTGGAGTTTAGTCTCTGTGCTGCTGTGTGACTTTGGGAAACTCTCAGGACCTCTCTGGCCCAGGAGATGGAAAGAAAAGGACATGAGGCCAGGATGCAGGTGAGTAATGGTGGATTCCTAACTCCCTCAAAGCCTCCAAACCTCCTCTTGGGGGCAGGGGCGGGGGGGCGGGAAGGGAGAATTACAGAGGTGCGAGTCCTCGATGAGAAGAGAGATGAAGAAAGAAGAAGAGGTCTCTGGAGAAGAAAGATGGCCTGAGAGACAGGGCTGGGCTGGGAGGGGGAGGAGGAGGGGGGAGGGGACCTAATTGGGGGTGTCAGGGCCTTAGAGATGGCTCTGACCTTGGGGCAAGGTCATTAAGAGAACAGAGAAGGTGAAAGTGGACTGGCAGAGGGAAAGGCAAGAGCAAACAAAACAAAACAGGCAGAAAGAGATCAGAGATGGAGAGGGGATGCCAGATTTAGGGAAAATATAGTATGTCTGGTGAGATCTGAGCTTCAGATTTTTTTCAATGAGTAATGTATTTGTTAATCCTCACCCAAAGGTATGCTTTTTTACTGATTTTAGAGAGGGGGGGAGGGAGAAAGAGAGAAACATCAATGTATGAGAGAAACATTGATCCATTGCCTCCAGTGTGTGAACCCAACACCTAGGCATGGATGTTCCCTGACCAGGAATCGAACCAGCAACCTTTCGATGCACGAGATGATCCTTCAGCCAACTAAGCCACACCGACCGGGGCAGTAATTTCTTCTTAGTTTTTTAAAACATGTTTTTATTGATTTCAGGGAGAGGGAGAGAGAAACATGGACTATGAGAGTCATTGATTGGCTGCCTCCTGGACGCCCCCTACCGGGCATTGAGCTCGCCGGCAGGGGAGGGGGGGGCATGTGCCTTGACTGGGAATCCATCCGTGGCTCCTGGTTCCTGGGTCAAAGCTCAACCCCCCTAGCACACCCACCAACAAGATAGGGCAGTAACTTCTTAAGTCCAAGATGGTCCCGTGCAATTCTGGGGCCAGACTTACACTAAAATGTCTAACATTGAACTGTAACTAGTTATCCTGCGTTTTATCTGGCAACCCTTGGTGCAGAACGAAGATCAGAGGGGCAATCATGAAGCCAGGAGAACTCGTCCGAGGAGCCAGGTCATCCAGGCCCCACTATCTGGAATCCTAAGTCGGGCATGGCTCGGGCACTGCCCCCCTCTCTGCCCCTGGGCTTCCCCTCTCTCTGCCTCAGTCTTCCCGGCTCTATCCCTGAGCACCTGTCTTTTTCACTCTGTCTCCTATTCCTGGAGACACTGACTCGGTTCCCCCCACCCCTCTCAGTTGCTCCGTCTTCCTCTACCCTCAGGAGTCTGCCTCAGACCTCGGAAAGAGTTGGGTCACCCAGGTTGTCAAGTGGTGGCTGGGGCTTCAGGGATAAGGCCCCGGCGGGCATGTGACAAAGAGGTTGGGGGTGCCCTCGGGGACACGACCCCGCTCAGTCCGGCTGTTGAAGACATTTTGCCGGAACACTCCATCAGCGGCAAGGCCTTGCTGATTCCAACAAGTCCGGCCCTCCCCATCGTCCCCCCATCCTCCTGCCTCCAACTGCTACGCCCACTGCAGTCCAGGCCCTAAACTTCCTAAGTGGTTCTCGACCATAAAATTATTTCCGTTGCTACTTCATAACTGCAATGCTGCGGCTGTGATGAATCGTCATGTAAATATCTGATGTGCAGGATGGTCTTAGGCGACCCCTGGGAAAGGGTCGTTCCACCGCCAAAGGGGCCGTGACCCACAGGTGCAAAGGTCCCCTTCCCACTCGGCTGCTCCAGCAGCCTGGGAGGTCTCTGTCACTGCCTCCGGCCCCTGCCCTTGCCTCTGCTAGCGCTCCTCTCTGCCTCAGTTTCCCTTCAGTACTTCTTTGGGTGTCCGCCTCACATCTTCCTTCTTCCATCACTTTTTTTTTTTTTTCATCTCACTGTATCCCTTAGCTGGTTGAGTCTCTCTGTCTCTGCTGGGGGTGGGATCTCGGTGTGCCTCTCTGAATCGCTACCTCCTTCTCTCTGTCTGTGCGCCCCTCATCAGTGGCACCCAACAGGCCCAGTGGGGCCAGTGCAAGGAGGAAGGGACTTGTGAACGGATGCAGTTCCCATCAGGAGACTCTAGGCTGAGCCTCCACTGCCCAGAAAAGACTACCCAAGGGTGCTGCTCCCCTGCGCGATCAGAAGCCAGTGCACACCCACACCCGATCACACCCACACCTGACCACACCCACACCTGATCACACCCACACTGGTTCATACCCACACCCGACCACACCCACACCTGATCACACCCACACCCGTTCACACCCATAACCGCTCACACCCACACCAGCTTGCTGGGATCTTTGATGTCACCATGGCTGTGGGCCAAGCAGCTGCTCTCCTCCCGACTGAGCTTAATTAGAATCCAATCTTCCCGCAAAGGCATCTGATTGGTGGAACCTAAATCTGTCTGTCACACCCCAAGGCATTCTGGGAAGTGTAGCTTTAGCTGGCCAAGCCAGCAATTAGTGCAGTAGGAGAGTTAAATAGATGTGAAGTGGAATAAAATGTTGCGGGGGAGGGGGGGAGGGTGGGTGGGTTTCATTTTCTCCCCATTATTGCACACACACTCATTGTCCTTTTATTTTTTTTTAATTTTATTACAGATGACATTCAATTTTATACATACAATTTTCGATTACAGTTGACATTCAATATTACATTCACTTCAGGCGTATGTACAGCATGCTGGTTAGGCGTCTATATAACTTACAAATGATCTCCCCCTACGTCTAGTGCCCCTGGCCCCATACATAGTTATCACATATTACTGACTATATTCCCTACGCCGTAAGTCTATCTCTCGGTGTCCATGTGTTTCTCTCATTCGTGCCTTCTCTTTGACTCTGTTTTATATCAGAGAGGAAGGGAGGCGAGAGAGAGAGGAACATCAGTGAGAGATAGTTGTTGATTAGATGCCTCCTGCACGCCCCCTACTGGTGATCGAGCCCACAACCTGGGCATGTGCCCTTGACCGGAATCGAACCAGGGACCCTTCAGTCCACAGGTCAATGCTCTATCCACTGAGCCAAACCGGCTACAGCTTTGTGGGTTTTTTTTGTTGTTGTTTTTTTTGCCTCTTTTTCACGGTCCAGTTTTATTTCAGTCCTGCCGTCTCTATGGCCTCTTTGTTCATGGCTGGCTGCTCAGCACTGAACCCCATAGTCTCCCTGCCTCATCGTCACCCTTATCGCCAGGTCCCGCTCCAGCATGGAGGGGAGCCTCCCCCTCAGCCTTCGCCCCACCGCCAGCGGAACGGGAGCTCGGAGCTGTAGGGAGGGAAGGTATGGGTGCCCCTGACTCTGCATACAAATCAGGAAACGGACCCAGACTTTGTCATTTCTCAGCTGCTCTCCGTGTAAGAGGGAAAGCCCAGTCCCTCCAGGTAGGCAACCTGGACCCAGAGAGGTTGGCGAGTTTCTGGCCAGAGCTGCAGCGGGCACAGGGGTTTGGGGACAAAGCCAGGGCCTCTGTCAGCCAGACGGAATTGACAACTCAACCAACCTGCTCTCCTAGAAGCTGCGGCTCCCTGGGCTCCCTGCCTCCTCACTCACTGCTCCTCCCCTCCCGTGATGATCTTAGAACTGCAGGGCGATGGGGCTCTGTCCTTAGGAAGCACCTGGTCGTTCCAAAAGTATTTGCTATGTGCCCTTGATTCACTGCCAGGCACTGTTCTAGACACAAGGGAACAAAGGAGACAGCAAATGTCCCTGTCCTTAAGAACTGACACGCTACTGAGGAACAGACCATGAGCAAGGTAAATAAATTATGCAGGGCACTAGATGGTAATGCATGTCATGGAGAAAAATGAGACCGAGAAGGGAAATGGTGCTGGGAGAGAGGGGCATTATAATTTTCAGTAAGGTTAATGGAAAGGCTTTCCTGAAAACGGGACATGTGAGGCAAGGCCCGAAGGAGAGGTGGGAGGGAGAATGTGGGTATCTGGGGAAAGAGCACTCCAGGCAGAGGGAACAGCAGGTGAAAAGGCCCTGGGGTAGAATGTGCCTAGAGTATATGTGGGACAGCAAGAAAGCAAGAGTGGCCGGAGCAGAAAGAGTGTGTGTGTGTGTTGGCGGGGAGGGGGGGGGGGCGGCGGAATAGATCAGAAAGGAGACAAAGGGGCCCCTATTAATTAGGGTCTTGAGGGCCAATGTGAGGGCCAATGTGACTTAGACTTTTGTATCTTGTGAGGTGGAAGCCACGGAGGGTTCTGAGCAGAGGGATGTGAGTAACTCAAGTTTAATTTTATTTTTTTATTGTTTATAAAGTATTACATATGTCTCCTTTTTCCCCATCAACTCCTCCCCAGCCTATTTTATATAAGATAAAAAATACATTTTTATTGATTTCAGAGAGGAAGGGAGAGGGAGAGAGAGAGAGAGACAAAAACATCAGTGATAAGAGAGAATCATTGATGGGCTGCCTCCTGCACGCCCTCACGCTGGAGATCGAGCCCATCACGCAGGCGTGTGCCCTGACCAGGAATTGAACTGGGACCTCCTGGTTCAAAGGTCGACACTCAACCACGGAGTCATGCCGGCTGGGCCCGACTCAGATTTTAACAGGATCCCTCTGGTTGTTGTGTGGGGAACGGGCTGTCAGGGATGGGCGCTAGGAGAGTGGAATAAAACGGGAGCCCAGTGAGAGGATCCCGGCGGAAGGCCAGGGAGAAGATGCTGGTGGCTGTGGAGGAGGAGAGGGATGTCGGACACAGGGAGAATGTGAAGGCAGCATTGGTGGCATTTGCTGGCCAACTGGCTGTGGGGAGTGAGAGACGAAGAAGAATCAGGGATGACTTCCTGTCACATAAAGCCCTGAGGACTGGAGTTTGGTTCCAATTAGGATTAGAATTAATCAAGTTAAGGCTAAGATTAAGGATCAGGCCTTAGCTGCGTTGGCTCAGTGGATAGAGCTTTGGCCCACAGACTGAAGGGTCCCAGGTTTGATTTCAGTCAATGAAAATATCCTCAGGTGAAGATTAACCAAAAAAAAAAGGGGGGTGGGCGGGGGAAGAGAATCAGTAGCAATCATTATCACCAGAATTTGGTTTAGGGTTGAAGAAAGGGTTAAGATTCCCAGGCCAGCCCTGACCGGTTTGGCTCAGTGGATAGAGCATCAGCCTGCAAACTGAAGGGTCCGAGGTTCGACTCCTGTCAAGAGCATGTACCTTGGTTGCCGGCACATCCCCACTAGGGGGTGTGCAGGAGGCAGCTGATTGATGTTTCTCTCCCATGGATGTTTCTAACTCTCTATCCCTCTCCCTTTCTCTCTGTAAAAAAATCAATAAAATATATTTTTAAAAAAGAAAAAGTTTCCCTGGCCAGTTTGGCTCAGTGGACAGAGTGTCGGACTGTGGACCACAGGGTCCCAGGTTAGACTCCAGCCGAGGGCACACACCTCTGTTGCAGGCTCCTCCCTGGCCCAGGCCCTGGTCAGGGCACTTGCAGGAGGCAGCTCACCGAGGTATTTCTCTCACATTGATATTTCCCTCTTTCTTCCACTCTCTCTAAAAAGCATTGGAAAAATATCCTCCGGTGTGGATTAAAAAAAAAGAAAGATTCCTGGCTGATGTTCCCAATGGTTAGAGCATCGACACCCTGGCTCTTACACACACACACTCACACGCACAGCCGCACACTCACACGCACGCACACACACTCTCACACAGTCACACATGCACGCACACACTCACAGTTGCACACACTCACAGTAGCACTCGCACAGTCACACACACTCACACATGCACACACATGCACGCACTGACATGCACTCACACGCGCACACACATGCGCAGAAGGGTTGGGGGTTTGATTCCCTATCAAGGGCGTACCTGGGTTGCAGATTTGCTCCCTGCCCCCAGTTAGGGCTCCTGTTGGAGGCAACCTGGGGAAGTGTCTCTCTCTTTTCCGCTCCCTCTCTCCCTCCCTCCCACTCTCTCTGAAAAAAGCAATGGGGAAAATATCCTCTGGTGAGGATTAACGGCAAGAAAAAAGATGGAGGTAAAGATGGCAACTGACGTTGGTGTTTGGGTTCTGATTGTGGGTAGGGCTCGGGTGTGTAGGAAAAGGGTGAAGATTAGGCACAGAGTTAAGACTCTGCTTGTAGCTAGAATCCGTCAAGGCAAGGCTTCTGGCTGAGATGGAGGCTGTGTGTGGATCTAGGACTGGACAGGAGTTACATCTGGGGTCAAGGTCAAGGTGAATCTGTGGTCAGGACCAGGGTTAAGGTTTAAGATTGGAGTATATCATGATCATCCGATTTCTAGTGAAGGGCCAGGGTCAGGTCCTACGTTTAGGGCTAAGGAACGGGTTGTGGCTCAGAGGAACGGCAGAGCTAGGTTTATAACAGAGAGAGGGACAGGGATATAGCTCAGGTCAGAGTCAGGTGAGGCCACAGGTAGGGTTAAGACAAGGACTGGGGTAGAATACCTTTAAGTGTTGACCCAGCTTTTGTCAGAATGCGGGCTGGGGTGGCTGGAGGGCAAGGTGGGGTCCTGTGTGGCCTCTTTCCCTCTTTTTGCCACCTGGACACTGCAACAGGGCCCCCCACCCCCACCCCGCACCATGAAGATCTGGACTTCGAAGCACATCGCTGACCACTCGCCGGAAACTGTCACAACAGCGGCTAGGCGGAAACACCCAAACCCTCTGAGCCCCAGCGCGGTCGGAGTGGGTGCACAGGGCAGGCATATAGATCCTTCTGGAGCAGGCGTCCTCCAACTACGGCCCGCGGGCCACAGGACGTTTATCCGGCCCGCCGGGTGTTTTTGCCGCCTTGTTTTTTTACTTCAAAATAAGATATGTGCAGTGTGCTAGGAATTGGTTCATTGCTTTTATTTTAAACTATAGTCCGGCCCTCCAACGGTCTGAGGGACAGTGAACTGGCCCCCTGTTTAAAAAGTTTAAGGACCCCTGTTCTGGAGAGACACTCCGCAGAGTGGGGACCGCCTTCCATCGCGCAGCAACATCCAAAACACACGGGCAAGGACAGTCTGTAGCTGATCCTGTAGAGAAAACAATGGAACTCAAATCCACGTGTTAAGGATTCATAGTCCTTAGCCCTGGGTTGGAGGACTGAGAAGGGGACGTGACAGAGAGAGACTGAGAAAGAGAAATGCAAGACAGAAATGGACAGAGACCAGGTAGAATGAGGGGAGAACTCAGAGAGACGAAGGGACAGAAACAGAGAGAGGGAAAGGGACAGAGAGCCAGAGAAAGGGGGTTAGGGAGTGTGTGTGGGGGGGGACACAATACATACCCAGAAGGGTGGCAGACAGGGACGCAGAGAGAGAGAGAATGAAGCAGAACAAACCAAAGAAACCCAGAAGCCCCCTCCTACCCTCACCTGAGCCACCCTTGCCCTCTCTCTCTGCTTAGTGAGGCCTCACCTCACTCGGGGCCCCTCTGAGTCATGTTTATAAGCAGTCCATTGGTTCATTTTATTAGTTGAACGTGTCATTTTCTATTTCTTTTCCTTTTTTTTTCTTTCTAAGTTGTGTATCTTAGAGGCAAGGAGAGGGAGCCTACCAGCTCTGACCACTCCTCTTTAGAAACAAACCAATGACAAGGCAACCAAGCCCCTCCCTTCTCGCTGCAGAGCTCAGAGACGGGGGAGAACTGGGAGGATGGAGGCAGCAGACCTGCGGCCTTTGCTCACCTCGCATCACCAGACGCCTGCGGCGCTTGTCTCCCCACGAGAAGCGATGGTTTTGGTCCCTGGAGATAGTTGTGAAAGGCAGGTCACTGACAGACAAAGGGGCGCGGGTGGGCAGAGGTCTCTGGGTCCGTGGCCTTTACAGCCTCTGCCTCACCCCCTCCCGAAGCCCAGAGATTCGTGTGGCCCTGGCGCAGGATGCACCTCGCCAACTCCCCTTGGCAAGACCTTTCCAGGGGCAAGTACACCCTCCGCACAACAGTGACTGCTCAAGGCTCAGGGCATTGAGGGGACCGGGGCGGGCGCGGGGCGGTGCTGGACCGGGTGGAAGCGGGGCAGCCGGAGTGGATGGGCGGGAGGGGAACCGGAGCTGAAATTGACGGGGGGCGTGGCTTCACGGCCGTGGTTGAAGGACGGGGGCGGGGCGTGGGCCTAGTGCTGTGGGCGTGGCTAAAGGGCGCGGTCCGGTGGTGGGCGTGGTCCGGTGGTGGGCGTGGTTAAGGGCGTGGTCCGATTGTGGGCGTGGCTAGGGGCGTGGCTAGGGCGCAGGCCTTGCGCTGACTTGCCTTAGTCCTGGGCTTGAGGGCTGGCTGGGGAGAGAGCCTGGGTTCGCACCCCGCTGGTTCCGCCGGCTCGCCCGGGGAGCGGGGGAGAGGGGGGCGGACGTGGGGAGAGGATGTTGGTCCACCACAGGGCTGGAGAGAGGACAAGGGGCAATCTTGTAACTAGTCCTGGAAGCGGAAGATCCGGAAAGTATCTAGGTGGCTCCTCCAACTCAGGAAAACACAGGGTGGCAAACAGAGTAACAACACCCCGTGGGCAGCCGTGAAGCCGATGCAACAGCCGCCAGCACACACCGTGGAAGCACACAGTTAGTCCCAGGGGCCGCCCTGGGTGAGCCCCCAACCGCACACGCCGGGCTAAGCCTGGCACCTGACATGCACCATCTCCCCGAATCCTCAAAAGGCCTTACAAAACAGAAACTTACCTTCATTATACAGGCAGAGAAGAGGGGGCACAGAGACGCTGAGTAACCTGTCCCAACTCGCCCAGCCCATGAGATGTACGCTGGGAGTTGAAGTCATGCAGCCTCCTTCCCCAGCCCACGGGCTGATCAGCTGGGCCTCAAATGTTCCCATGAACCCCAGGAGCAGGCACAAGGTAACAAGCCACAGGCACACTGATGCACACCCTGACTGGACAATCCAGTCCCCACGCCCACCTTACCAACCGTGGGACCCCAACCCAGTCCACCCCCCCAAGACTGGGGTCCTCACCTGAAGTAACAGTGCAGCCCCTGCTGTGTTCAACTGGCAGACCTGGAGTCAAATAACCAACCACAAGCCCTAGCCAGTTTTGCTCAGTGGACAGAGCATCAGCCCATGGACTGAAGGGTCCCGGGTTCGATTCTAGTCAAGGGCACATGCCCGGGTCATGGGCTCAACCCCCAGTAGGACGCATGCAGGAGGCAGCCAATTAATCATTCTCTCATCATTGATGTTTCTCTCTCCCTCTCTGAAATCAATAATTATATACCTATCTACCTAGATAGATATATAGATAGATAAAACATGGAGACCTGTACAGGACAAACACCCCAGATTCTTCAACAAATAAAATAACCAGCCGCCAGGCCTGAGGTCCCTGGGAAGACCTGGGATGACCTCTAGGGGGTCCTTGACCCCCGAGATCAAAATAAAGGGAGTCTTGACCTAATGGCTAAGCACAGGGGCTCCAGGCTGCAGCCCTGCTCTGTCACTGACCACCTGTGTGTCACGGGAAAGGCAGTGACCCTCTCAGACTCACTTCCCAGCTGTGTAATGGGGTCATCAAGTTCCTTCCTCCATGGGGTGCTGGGAAGACTGCTTTCTGACTCTCAAGTATCAGAACGGAGCCTGGCACAGACTAAGGGCTCTGTAGGGGCTAGTCGTTACGAGTAGGTGTGAGTCTCCGTTTACCTGTTTGAGAGGCGTGGTGTGGACCACACCGGACAGCAGTGTCCAGTGAACCCCCTGAAATCACACAGAAAATCGCCTGTGTTCCTACAGCTTCCATAAGATTCACCAGTGGGTCCCCCAAAGGGTGAGGAAAGCACAGATAAAGGCAGAGACAAAGAGATGTCTCTCTCCCCAGCCTGGATCTCCTCGGATCACATCATTCTCTGCCCTTAGCAGCCCCCCTCCCATGTCCGTCCTCACGATCTGCAGTCTCTAATCAGGACCCTGGCTCAGTCTCCCTTGCACCCCCTGCCCCGCAACCCCACCCCCAGCCTTCTCTTTGCTCATAAACACACCTCATTTGGTCTTGCCTCGGGGACCTTTTTTAGAAACTTTACCAATACTTTACAGACATGGGTGCTCGCGAAAGCTCTTCAGAGTTAACTGTGTATATCAACGGGGGGCGGGGATGAATACATAACATTAGTCTAACAGACCTAAACATGAAGACGCTGGCAAAACAAATGGACTTCAAATGGAAACAAATCTTAAAGCTCTGCCGTTCTCTGCAGGAGTATTTACCTTCTGTTTTTCTTATTCTTTACAAACGAGAAAGATTAAATACTATGAATACAAAGTTGCTTCTGTTAATGACACACTTTTTAAAGTCGCCAGCACACATCTCAGCCCGGTTTCTGTCTAACTTCCGCGCCAAGGCACAGGGACCTTTTACGTTTGCTGTTCTCCTTCCTTTCCAACTCAAAACATCCCTAACCCCAGGGTCTTCTCCACCATCCTCCCTACAACCCCACACAGCCCGCCTCATCCCACCCTGGAGCCTCTCCGCCCCACGCTCTGTTTTTAGCGTCTTCACAGCAACGTGATTCATTCGTTCATGTCAGCACGTCTAGGTGGAGTGCATCGCCATGTGCTGTTCTAGGCCCGGAGGTAGCAGCGAAGTCCCTGCCTTCAGGGGCTCACACTGGAACCTCATAACCGTTTATGTGCTGGTGTGCTGTGCTCCTCCCCCACCCCACTGCCAGCTGACAGGTTTGCTCTTGCATTTCGGTCAGATTCTGATGTCTATGTTGGAACTGTCACTCTGCTGTGTAGCATTTAAAGCCGGTCCAGCGGCCCACAGGGTCCTGCACTCTCACCTCCTCCCACTCTCCCTCTCAAGCTACCCAGGCCATTGTGTTTTGTCAACACACCAGTCACACTCTGACCCAGGGGCCTTTACCCTGACCATTATTTCCTCTATCCGGGACACGCTTCCCCCACATGTCCACAAGGTTCCCTTTCTCTTCTCCTTTAAGATTCTTCCGAAGTGCCGCCTCCTCCGAGAAGCCTTCCCTGACCACTCTTTTTTTTCTTTAGCACATATCCCTATCTGACATATTATATTTCACTTGTCTGTCTTATTTGCTATCTGTCCAGAATTCCTGCTCCATAAGAGCAGGGATTTTTGGCCCTGACCAGTTTGGCTCAGTGGATAGAGCGTCGGCCTGCAGACTGAAGGGTCCCAGGTTCGATTCCGGTCAAGGGCATGTACCTTGGTTGCGGGCACATCCCCAGTAGAGGGTGTGCAGGAGGCAACTGATCGATGTTTCTCTCTCATCTCTGTTTCTGGCTCTCTATCCCTCCCCCTTCCTCTCTGTAAAAAAAAAAAAAAAAAAGAGTAGAGATTTTTGTATGTTTGGTCATCACCGTATCTTCAGCACCTACAGCAGTGCCAGACTCACGTTAGCTATTCAGCAAGTCTTTGCTGCATGAATAAGCAATATTCTTCCGTCTCTCTGTGCCCCACAGACCCCGTCCCTCAGCCTCGCACCCTTCAGTAAACCTTTGGTGAGGAAATAAAATTAAAAGTACTGGTTAAAGCTTACTGTGTACCCATTCTAATGACTTTACCTGCATTGTCAGCTGTCACCCTCCAAACAGCCCCATGGTGCCTTAACTGGTCTGGCTCAGTGGATAGAGAGTCAGACCTTCGGACTGATTTGATTCCTGGTCAAGTTGCGGGCTCAATCCCCAGTAGGGGGCGTGCAGGAGGCAGCCAATCAAGGAGTCTCTCTCATCATTGATGTTTCTCTCTCTCCCTCTCGCTTCCTCTCTGAAATCAACAAAAATGTATTAAAAAACAAAAACCAAAAACCCACAGTCCCATCGCAAGAGGTCTGCAATGTCCTCTCTTTTTGTGAAGAGAAGGAAACAGAAGCCCAGAGAGGTGATGTCACTTGCTCAAAGCCACACAGCTGACAGTGGCAGTGCCGAGGCTGTACCCAGGCCCTCCGGCGGCAGCAGCGGCCACACACCCAACCACTGTGCTGAGTATCACGTGATTCTTGTTTTCTGGCTTCTGTCTCTGCCCCCCTCTCCTGGCACCTGCCTCCTTCCATCACTGCAGATGCGTGTGTCCCTCTTCTCCCTCTGCAGACCTGAACTTGCATCCGGGCTAACTGGATGACCTCAGTGACAGAGGTCGCCTCTCCGGGCCCCGTTTCCTGTTCTGTAACGTGGGGTATTGGAAAGCCACTTGACGGGGTTGTCCTGAGGGTTTCGCGGGATTGCACAGGCCAGCACCCAATACAGAGAGGCTGCAAGGACCATGACCGTTAGCTCCCGGTCCTGGGGGGGGGGGTGACTCTCATTATGCTGATCATCATCTCCCCTGTCTCCGTCTCTGCACAAGTGTGTCCCTCAGGCCCTCTGGGAGTCCTTGTCACCTGGGTAGGTTTCTCTCCCCTTCTGCCTCAGCATTTCTCTCTCCTGCCCCTTGCCAGCCCTCTCATGGAGCGGGGGAGGTCTACTCTGCCAGGCACCAGGCGGGAGGGCACATCCCCCCAGTAAACAAGGGCAGCTGTGAAGTCTGGACAGCCGAGAAGCCAGGCCCTGCTGTGGGGGAAGATGTGATGCTCAAGTAAACAGCCCAGGCTGATGAGTTTCCCGTCAGTATCGCTTTGGACTTTCCCATAGTGCTCAGGCAGACAGACGCATAGGAAGGAAGCTGTCTGAAGAGGGATGCCCTTCATTAGGGACCCAATGAAACACCACAGGGAGGAGGGGGTGGGGGAGGGGGAGGGTCCCCGTGGCCTCAATCATAGAATCCTAGAGAGAAAAAAACAACAACAATTGGGGGAAAGGTAGTAAAAAAGGATTCTGGCAAGCAACTGGAATCCAAGTCAGCAGGTGTGGGTGTTAAGGGGAGTTCCCGGAGCTCAGAACCCTCACCCTTCCTTAGACATTCCAGACACCCAGCAGATGCCACAGCGGCAGAGACGGGCGCTGGGCGCCCCGCGTGCCAGCTCTGCCGCCCACAGGGACCCTGAGGCCTCAGCCGTGATTCTGGGGAAAGCACTTGGTGCGGAGACCTCCGTGCTGGGCTTGGTTCCTCCCTCCCTCCAGGAACGTCGAGCTCCCACACGCAGACGTCCTCTCTTCTGCCTTCAGAATGTCCATGGACGTCCAGTAGGTCTCATCCGCTCTTCCTGTGAAAATCTCTGTGGCTCGTATACCCCATCCTTCCTGATTTCCCACCTCACTCTGTCCCTGTGCCTGGCGACACCCTCTACACTCCCCTGCTTTCTGCTAACCCCTTTGGCAGGCCCTGGGCTCGGCTCCAGCCTCGCACTCACTGTCAGTACCTTTGGACAAGCTCTTCAGCCTCTCGGAGCCTCCCACGGCTCATCTGTAAGATGGGACTATTAATAGACCCCACTTCACAGGGGCTGGGGAGGTTTCCCGGAGAAGACGCAGGTAGAGGCTGCTTGAGCATGATACTGGCCTAAAGGACACTCAAATAAGTGCCCCTGAAATGATGGCCTCATGCCCAGCTGGTGTGGCTCAGTGGTTGAGTGTTGAACCAGGAGGTCACGGTTCTATTCCCAGTCAGGGCACACGTCCAGCTTGCGGGCTCGATCCCCGGTGTGGGATGTGCAGGAGGCAGCCGATCAACGATTCTCTCTCATCATTGATGTTTCTCTCTCTCTCTTTCCCTCTCTCCCTTCCTCTCTGAAATCAATTTTCAAAATATATTTAAAAAAGACTGTTGCCTCAATTGTATCTGCATTGCTATAGCTCACATGTAATGAGCACCCCCATGGGCCTGGGCTCTGTGTTATGAGAGCTACCCTCCAGTCTGTGCTTGAGGGCAAGCAGGGGGCAGAACCAGGCTGATTACTGAGCTTCTACCCACGATGCTTCCCACTCCCTAAACTGTGGGGTTTGTGCTCAGGTCATCCCCCTGCCCAACCCGGGGACCCCAACATTATGCCAGAGAGATCCGACTTGCCTCTTTGGGGAGGTGAGCAGGCAGAAAACCTCGCAGCTGGCCGAGACACCATGGGGGTGCTTTTATCTAAAGGTTTTCAGAAAGCGCTTACTCTACACATGAATCTGGGGACCTTGGCCAGGAACCATGGCTTTAAGAGACTAAAACTTGGATCCTTCCCTTCTGAAGACTCTGTATCATTAGAAAGTGGGGTGAGTTGGACCCAGAGATCTGGGAGGTCCTGTGGAGCCCTCAGAACCCTTCATTCATTCATTCATTCATTCATTCCTTTGGCACGTCATCATTGAGGCAGGACAGAGCAGTAGTTAAGGACTCTACTGGCTGCCGGCTGTGTGACCACAGACAAATCACCTAACCTCTCTGAGCATCAGTTGCAAATCCGGAATAATCAAGTACTTCACTCAGGGAAGCAATGGGGAGTCAGTGGCACGCGGTGCATAAAGGGCCTTGTAGAAACAGCCTCGGCTCTGCCCTCGCTGGCACAGTCCAGGGGGGGGAGGAGAGACACCCATCCCCAGTCAGTGACGACTCAGAGTGCTCAAGGCTGTAGTCACCCATAGAATTCGACTGACCCAGTGCGAAGGCTGGAAGGCTTCCTGAAGGAGGAATGTTAGAGCTGAGCCGTAGTGGACGTCGTCACCACTAAAGACGTAGGAGTCACCATGAGAGAGATGGATCATTAGTCTACGGGCAGGTTGCCTCTCCACCCACTCATCCTTCTAACATCCCCTGCTCTGCTCTCTGCCCAGCCCTGAGCTGGCCAATGCTGGGGTCACATCAGTGACCAAGACACCCTTGTCCGTGACCTTCCAGGCACACAGATTACCAATGAGGACAGACATCCAACAAGCGGTATCACGAAATCACAGACCTGGCTGGTTTGGCTCAGTGGATAGAGCGTCAGCCTGCGGACTGAAGGGTACCAGGCTCAATTCCAGTCAAGGGCACAGGCCCAGGTTGCCGGCTCCATCCCAAGTACGGGGCGGGCAGGAGGCAGCCGATCCATGATCCTCTCTCATCACTGGTGTTTCTTTCTCTCTTCCTTCTCCCTTCCTCTCTGAAATCAGTGAAAATATATTTTTTGAAAAATGCAGCAATAAACCTTCACAGGTATTGTTCAAAACAGAAAAGAAAGAAAAATAAATTAAGGAAGCTGGGAAACAATATCACAAGACCTTTCCTGTGACAGTCACCAATTCCTCCCTCTGTCACCTCCCAGCCATAAGTCCATCCACAGAGACAATGCACCCACTCGGTCAGCATTTATTAAGCTCTTTCTAAGGCCTGACAGATACAGCGTCTGCCATCACGGAGTTCTCAGCACTTTGTTCCGCCTTCGGTCCCTGACCGCACAGAGACAAGGCGGGCTGACGGGGACTCTTCAGTAAATAGAAACCTAAAACGTATTTCTCAGCTGTCCCTTCCCTGCGCACACCCTTCTATTTCTGTTTCTTATACCCTCTGGCTCCCTATTTCTCTGAAGGCAAATACCAGTAGCTGACCTTGGCCTACATCCTGCTGGTTCTCAGCACCGTGAGACCTGACACCCATTTTATATAACATTTCAAAATGCCCCTTTAATATTCTGAAACTAAACTCATAGGTGATACAGCCACCAATACTAGTTTTATTTTTGAAACTTTTTATCATGTCCTAAGTGAACTAACTACAATGGAGAAATTTATAACAAACTAGAGGTCCAGTGCATGGAATTTGTGCACTGGGGGTGAGGGGGTCCTTGCTTGTACACTGCTCCTCGCCACTCAGCTCACTGCTCCTTAGCGCTGCCGCAGAGGTGGGAGAGGCTCCCACCACCGCCACTGCGCTCGCCATCCATGAGTCCAGCTTCTGGCTGAGCGATGCGCCCCTCCGTGGGAGCACACTGACCACCAGGGGGCAGCTCCTGCGTTGAGTGTCTGCCCCCTGGTGGTCAGTGTGCATCATAGCGACCAATTGGTCCACGGTTCGGTGGATTTGCATTTTAGGGTTTTATTATATAGGATTAATAATCTGTTTTTGTATACAAATGCTTAGGCACAGCTGTTCTAAAAAACAAAAACAACAAAAAACCTCATCAGCCCTGGCCGGTGTGACTCAGATGGTTGCGTGCCACCCTGACCACTGAAAGGTTGCCAGTTCGATTCCCGGTCAGGTCACATTCCCAGGTATGATCCCCAGTCAGGATTCATGCTGGAGGCAGCCAATCAGTGTTTCTCTCTCTCTCTCCCCCTCTCCCTCCATGTTTCTCTCTCTCTCTCTCTCTCTCTCTTAAAAAAAATCAATTAAAAAAATCTCGCCCTGGCCGGTTTGGCTCGGTGGATAGAGCGTCGGCCTACGGACTGAAGGGTCCCGGTTCGATTCCGGTCAAGGGCATGTGCCTTGGTTGCGGGCACCTCCCCAGTGGGAGGTGTGCGGGAGGCAGCTGATCGATGGTTCTAACTCTCTATCCGTCTCCCTTCCTCTCTGTAAAAAAGCAATGAAATATATATTTTTTAAAAATCTCAGCAGGCAGATACTAGCATCTCGTGTCAACTCACCACAAATGAGAGAAGAATAAGCTGTGTGCTGTTTGGACAGTTAGCACAATCAGCATTGCCCGGGGTAACGTGGCTTCTAGCACTGGTGAATAAATCTAGACAGAATTCCCGGCAAAACCGAGGACAGGCAGGCCACAATGGGCACAGTTAGCTGAATTCCAGGAAGAGTCCGTGCGTCTTACAATACTGCAAAAGCACTCCGTGTTTGCACGTCAAACACAGCTCCGTTCTGGACTCAGCTCTGCCGGCACAGGGTGCCCAGCGGGACACTGGGAAGTTAAGTGGGCCAGATCTGGTCCGTGTGGACCGGTGAGATACCTGGCATCGCCGGGCAGCCAAGACAGACCAGGCCGTCTCCTTTGCCAAGGACTTCTGGCCTGAGGCATCGCTGTGGCGCCCGAAGGAGCGGGTCAAGCCTTGGCCTCAGGCACGGCACCAGCGAGCAGATCGCAGTGGGCGAGCAGTCCTGGGCATCGGGGACTGCACCGGGGCATTCGCAAGGAGCAGGGCATGCTTGCTTCTGGAGGGGCAACCTGGCCGTCACCCGCTGCTTCCCCACGTGAGCCCTTAACTTCGCCTTCGAGGGTGCGTACGAGCAGGTCCTCCCAGGGGCGTGGACTGGCACATGCAGTTCTGGAGGGATTTTGCTGGCCACCTGGCCTCCAGAGGTGCCACCGACCCACCTCCCTCTGCTCTCCCACCCCCTGGATCTCGCCAGAACCCATCTGGCTGGCAATGTGGGCACATTTAGAACTGAGTGGAGGTCAAGGGTTTGGAACCGTCTGGTGAAAATCACCAAGTCTAATGGCATCCCGCGTCGGTGCCAGGGCTTCAACATTGGTGCCGGGCATCAGCTCCCGGGCTGCCTACTTGGGCTTGTACAGCATAGCCAGAGGCATGCCCCGGGCCCCACGCACACCCGCATGGTGGTGAGCTGGATGGCAGGCCTGGGCTCCTACCCCTTCAACACCCTGCGGAGGTGAAGAAGGTGCAGTGGGGGCACGAAGGGGTGGACAGCACACGCGGGGGGACCATGGACGGTTGGCAGGACATCTTCAAGGACAAGGGGGTCTTTGTCAAGGGCGCCTGGGCAGAGCCTTTTGCTGGTCCTTTGTGATGAATAAAGCCATAGAGGTGTGTCCCTCTTAGACACGGGGACCAGGAGAGCCACAGAGACGACGTCACTGGTACAGACCATTCATCTTCCAGAAACGCCAGCGTTCTTGCCCAGCGGGATCCTGGGTAGAGCGCTGGGGAGGGTCTAGAACCGGTTTCTTGTGATGAGGACCCCTGGCGCCCCGATTCCAAGCATTGATGAGGGGACACTGTCGTCCGCCTGGGTCCACAGGCAGGGCTGCTCCACCACAAAGACCTAGAGCCAGGTGCTCCCAGGCCGGCCGTGTTGATAGTTCACTGAAAGGAAATCAGACCACACCCTGGCTGGTGTTGCTCAATGGATAGAGCGTCGGCCTGCGGATTGAAGGGTCCCAGGTTTGATTATGGTTAAGAGCAAATGCCTGGGTTGCAGGCTCAATCCCCAGTAGGGAGTGTGCAGGAGGCAGCCGATCGATGATCCTCTAATCATTGATGTTTCTATCTCTTTCTCTCTCCCTTCCTCTCTGAAAACAAAAAAAATGTTAAAAAAAAAAAAAAAAGAAGAAGAAGAAGAAGAAGAAGGAAATCAGCCTGGCCAGTGTGGCTCAGTGACCTATGAACCAAGAGGTTATGGTTCGAGTCCCAGTCCGGGCACATGCCCAGGTTGCAGACTGGACCCCAGGGAGGTGTGCAGAAGGCAGCCGGTCAACGATTAGCTCTCCTCACTGATGTTTCTGTCTCTCTCTCTCCCTCTCCCTTCCTCTCTGGAATCAATAAAAATATTTTTAATAAAAATAAAGGAACGCATATCACCCATTTGTCCTTAAGCACTGTCCTCATTGCACAGGTGAATATTTGCGACTAAGTTCTATGTCGGATGTAATCTGCTGCAAACAATTAAAACCAGGCACAGAGAATTAAAAAAACACACACAAGGAACCCTAGCTGGTGTGGCTCAGTGGATAGAGCATCGGCCTGTGGACTGAAGGGTCCCAGGTTCGATTCCGGTCAAGGGCATGTACCTTGGTTGCGGGCACATCCCCAGTGGAGGGGGGGTGTGTGTGCAGGAGGCAGCTGATTGATGTTTCTCTCTCATCCATGTTTCTAACTATCCCTCTCCCTTCCTCTCTGTTAAAAAAAATCAATAAAATATATTTTAAAACACACACACACACACACACACACACACGGAAAAAAACACTGAACACGGTAGTGTGCCTTTAATAAACAGTATTGAGTAAGTGGCTCCTAGTTCAGGACGTAAGATGTGAGGTTTTAATTTATTCAAGAAAGGTGGGGGGCGGGAAGCACTTGCTTCCGAGTCTCATGAACCTGGGTCAGAGCCCAGCTCTGTCACTGGCCGGCTGCGTGTTTCTGAGCCCCGGAGGCTCCCTCTCCGAGCTTCAAATGTTTGTCTGTCAAAGGGGGTCATAACGGTGCCTCCCACACGGAGCTGTCGTGAGGGTTAAATCCCATCGTGTGGGTAACTGTGCCAAGGTGCCCGGCTTAGAGTCAGGGCTGTGCTGTTCCTGGGGATGTGGCTCCGGAGCACTTGGAGGAAGCGAGGAACAGGTGAGGGACATTTGCTTCATCGAATGGACATGGTAACTGAGGCCCGGGAAGGGGAAGGACGCTCCCGGAGGTCGCAGAGCAGCTGGGAGACAGAGCAAGCACCAGAGCCCAGGGCCAGGGCCCCTTCCCCATCTCTGTGGGGGGTTAGTCAGATGGGGGTCATGGGCAGGGAGTGGGCCCTTTAAATCCTAAGCTCCACCTTTGTTTAGAAGGGTCTTTGGGGGAGTATAAAAGGGGGTGCAGTTCTCCTCTGCTCCAGGAAACCACCCGCTGCTCCTGCCACCGGCCCCCAGCCCAGCCTCTCTCCAGCGGCCCAGCCTCGCCACCTGGGCGCCATGCAGCTGCCACCCTTCGACATGTGGAAGGACTACTTCAACCTGAGCCAGGTGGTGCTGGCACTGATCCAGAGTCGGGGGCAAGGGCCCGAGGCCCCGGACATGAGGGAGCCACGACCCGATCCCCCGCTGGAGCCGGACCCGGGCCAGGGAGGGTCAGAGGCCAGTGGAGCCCCGGGCTCCCTGTGCAACTTCTGCAAGCACAACGGGGAGTCTCGCCACGTCTACGCCTCACACCAGCTGAAGACGCCGGAGGGCGAGGTGGTGTGCCCCATCCTGCGGCACTACGTCTGTCCCCTGTGCGGGGCCACCGGCGGCCAGGCCCACACGCTCAAGTACTGCCCGCTCAACAGCGGCCAGCAGTCTCTCTACCGTCGCAGTGGCCGCAACTCGGCTGGCCGCAGGGTCAAGCGCTGAGGACCGTGAGGTGCCCCCGCCGCCCCCTGCACCCCTAACCATCCTGGTTGAGGCCCTACTAAGTTCCTGGACCCTCCCCAGACTCACCCAGCCCTTTGGAACTGCTGGTCCCCACAACTCCAGCCCTGATGGATCCTGAAACAACGGTGGCTTCGGGAGGGGGGAGCCAGGCCGCTCCGCCTTTGGGGTTCTGTCCTGTGGGCGCCTGTGGATTCGAGGTGCAGCAGGACCTCTGCCCCTGGGACCACACCGCCTGGTGGCTCCTTGTGGGCCACAGTTCGTGGATCTTTAGGGACACCAGCCCTGCCCCGCTGACTTAGCCCAGGCCCCGGGCTCCACTCCTTGTGGAATTCTTGGGTCCTGGGACCCAGGCCCGCTGCGCTCTCCCAGGCCAGCGGTCAGAACTTGCAGAGTGAGCAAGATCTGCAGCCCAAGGACTTCAAGATGGGACTGTGACTTGAGGCCAGGCTCACCCACCGTCTTCAGCACCTGCAGACCCCAGGTTCATGGTGAACCTCAGGGATGGCGCCCTCCTGCCCTCCAGCCACCATCAGCCCACCCACCAGGAGCTGGGGGAGGGAGGGGCCCACTGCGGGACCCCATGTCCCGCAGGCTTGTCTCAGAGTGGAGAGCCTCGAGGTGAGCGGACACCCTCCCACTCCCCCGGGCTTGGGTCTCCCCGCCCCCCCAGGCTGTTGGCTGTTCATTTGTTTCACTGCTTTGCTCTCAGCCGCAGATCACGCAGCGGGCCTCTCCCCCAGGCCGAGCCGGAGCGCGTGGGCTGGGCGAGGGGAGACAGCGTGGGCTGGGCGTCTCCCCGCCACCTCCCGCCCACCCCCACCAAACCACACAGTTTGCTTAAGGGTCGGGTTTGTGTTGTTTTTTTTTTTTCCCCTCCCGGTTGTAACAGTTAAGTCAACAACGTGCCTGAAGGGGAATGGCAATTACCTAGCGTTTATTTTAAGGGGCGAATCAGAGCCCCAGTCAGATTTTCAGTTGTTTTGGCGCAAGGCTGGGCCCACGTGCGGCCCTCTGGTAAATAAAGAGCGTTGCTGGTTGTCTTTGGAATCGCAGTGTCTATTTGTGTCTTCTCGCCTGCCCCCTCCGGCCAGGCCCAGCTGGTGGGGGAGGGGGACTCGCCTTTGGGGCAGGGGTGTGGTGGTTAAGTGCTCTGATGGAAAAGAAGGCAGGTTAAGGGATGGAGAACCAAGGAGAGGCGGTGGCCAGGGAAGGCCTCTTGGTGGAGGTGACATCAGAGTCCAAATGAAATGAGAAAAACAGAGAGTATTGCCCTAGCTGGTTTGGCTCAGGGGTTAGAGCGTCCGCCTGCAGACTGAAGGGTCCCAGGTTTGATTCCGGGCAGGGGCACATGCCCGGGTTGGGGGCTCGATCCCCAGTGGGCAGCATGCAGGAGGCAGCCAATCTGTGATTCTCATCCTTTTTTAAAAAAATATATTTTATTGATTTTTTTACAGAGAGGAAGGGAGAAGGATAGAGTTAGAAACATGGATGAGAGAGAAACATCGATCAGCTGCCTCCTACACACCTCCTACTGGGGATGTGCCTGCAACCAAGGTACATGCCCTTGACCGGAATCGAACCTGGGACCCTTCAGTCCATAGGCCGACGCTCTATCCACTGAGCTAAACTGGTCAGGGCAATGATTCTCATCCTTGATGTTCCTCTCCCTCTCTGAAATCAATAATAATAAAAAAAAGAAAAAAATTTTAAATGAAAAGCTGAGAATGTATGGGGGGAGGGCATCCCAGGGAAAGGGGACAGCAAGTTCAAAGGCCCTGAGGTTCAGTGGAACTGAACTGGTGTATTTGCAGAATCCACAGGAGACCAGCTGAGTGAGAGGTGAGATCACAGAGGCTGGTGAGACTCTGGCCTTCACTGTGTCTCCTCAGAGGCAGAAATCCTCCCTGGGCTACACACACACACACACACACACACACACACACACACACACGGCACTCAGAGCGCCAAAGACCCAGTTAGGACCTCTGCTCACAGGTCCTTTTCCCACGACAGGCAAGAAGCTGATGGCCTCTCCAGTGGGGTGGCAGAGGAGAGTTGGCTAGTTTAATAAAGAGCCCCAAGTGTGACAGAGTGTGGGTAGCAGGGGCAGAGAGCAGCCAGGACAGGTCGGGTGGAGGGGTGCGGTGAGACCTGCAGAAGGGAGGGTGGAGGGTGCTGAGGGCGGTCTGGGGTATGGATGACACGAAGTGCCTGGGGCACAAGGGGAAGCGTCCAGGAGGCTGCTGGACACTGGGTCCTGGGTTCGGGAGAGAGGGCTAGGGAGAAACAATTAGTAGTCGCCAGGTGAGTGTGTGTGTGTGTGTGTGTGTGTTTTCAATGAATTAAGCCATTTGTTTGATAGGACACCACAGGGCCTGAGGCTATCATCTACCCTGACCTTGATCTCCCCTGGCATCTTGCACCTGCACTGCCTCACGCAGCCCTTGCCGATGGCTCCCTCCCTGCCACCTCTCGGGAGCTCCACCTGATTTAGACCCAACTCCCCACTCAGCCCAGATGCTCCCCTGGACACCAGGTGGCTGGCCCCGGTTCCCGCTGGGGATATGGAGTCAGTTAGGATATGACGAGTATAAGGCACTCAGTCGGTGCTATGGGGTGAATGTCGTCCTCCCCAATAGGTATGTCCTGCCGCTCAGCGCATCAGAATGTGGCCTCATGTGGAGGTGCCATTAATTAAGATGAGGCCATACTGGAACAGGGTGCACCCCTATCCAACACGACTGGTGTCCTTAGGAGACGGGGAGAGAGACGCACAGAAGGAAGGCAGAGATGGAGATCAGAGGAATGCTGCCACCAGCCAGGGGTTGCCCGAGGACGGGAGAGGCCACGAAGGACCCTCCCCTACAGCCTTCCAGGGCGTGCGACCCCGCCTCCAGCCTGGTTCCCAGGCTCTGGCCTCCGGACTGCGAGGAAATGCATGCGTGTCTGTTGCTTAAGTCGCCCAGTGTGCGGCGCTGTTGTGGCGGCCCTTGGAAAGGGACACTGGGCGTCCAGGATGTCGCTGGCGCCTCAGAAGGCTGGGCCCAGGGAAGGATTTGGTCTAAATCAGCCTGGAGCTAGAGGAGGAGGCTGAGCAGGGAGCCGGGGAGCCCGGCAGCCGGGGCAGGGGTGAGTGGATGGGGCCGTGCAGGTGTCAGTGAGCGGAGACAGGTGCAGGGAGGCTGCTCAGACTCCAGCACTGCCCCTCCCCCTCGGGTCCCTACCACAAACCAGGGACTAGGGAGCCAGGGGGTGGCGAGCACCAGGCAGCCCCTGGCACTCAGGGCAGGCAGACAAGGAACAGATTGGCCTGGAGGGCACCACAGACTGGAAGGCTCCTGGGCTTCGTGCGCCCACCCTGTGTGTTCTAGAACAGAAGGGGGGGGGGGAGAGAGAGAGAGAGAGAGAGAGAGAGAGAGAGAGGCTGGACGTCACACAGAGAAGCAAAGGCTTAAGAGTGAACCCCTCCCCCTCACTCCAGCACCAGAGGATGGGGGTGGGGAGGGGCAGTTCTGGGAGAAAATCCGGCCCATAGCCCTATGGGTGTGGCTGAGTGGATAGAGCACCCTCCTGCCCACTGAAGGGTCCTGTGTTCAGTTCTGATCCAGGGCACAGGCCCAGGTCGAGGGCTTGATCCCCAGTGTGGGGTGTGCAGGAGGCAGCTGATCAGTGACTCTCTCTCATCACTGATGTTTCGGACTCTCTTTCCCTTCTCTTCCTCTCTGAAATCAATAAAAAAAATTTTTAAAAAGGGAACAAGAAAAATTAGGTCCATTAAAGACGGCCCTAGAACCCCACAGAGTTCCCACTGTGCCTGAAGTGTACAAGAGGAAGGTGGAATTCCTGAACCTCACCTCCCCTCAGGTCAGGGTGCCCACCATCCCACCTCCCCCTCAGGTCAGGGTGCCCACCATCCCACCTCCCCCTCAGGTCAGGGTGCCCACCATCCCACCTCCCCCTCAGGTCAGGGTGCCTACTAACTCGTGGGACTCAGAAATGGAATTTGTGCTCCTGTCAGGGTCCGAGGGTCTAGTGTGCTGTGACTTGAGGTTAAAGCTGATGTCCAAGGCTGGCCAGAATCTGGGCCACTCTGGAGAATTTTATGCAAATGGGAAAAGGTAGCTCCACTAACTGAAGTCCCTGCGTTTGATGTGTTGGCTGTGCTGAGATCTCTCTTAGGTGAGTTTCTGTTTCTTTGTGTCTTTCACTCTGTCCCTTTCCTCTCCTTCCTTCCTCTCGGCCTCCCCCCCAACCCCCCACCTTGCAGTCATTCTGACAAATGCAAACCTTCCTCACAGACTCCACTCTCATCATATACAGCTGCCTAAGAAATCCCCACTTGGACGCCTGGTCATGTCCAAAAAGGAAGTCACAGACCCGTAGGAAACTCCTCGGTGCTCCCCTCAAAGGACTGACCACACCCAGATTCTGACCCCGCCACCCCAGCCCCCAGATCCTCTCTCCAGGCCTGTGGCACTCACCTCCTCGCTGGTCTCCCGGCTTCTGTTCTTGACCTCCTCGACTCCAAGACCCAGAGTACACATTCCACCCCCAACAAAAGTGATCCCACGAAAACATGTTAGTTCACACCGCTCCTCTGCATGGAGCTCTCCGAAGGTCTCTGTCTCACTCAGGGTAGAAGCCAAAGTCCTCACCAGGTCCTCTCTCTGAACCTCTCCTCTCACCGTTCCACGAATGCGTCAAGAATGTACCTGCCGGAGGGCCTTTGCACATACCCTGCCCCCACTTGCCCCAGGGTCCTACTGGTGGTGGCTTGCCCCCTCACCTCCTGCAGTTCTTTGGTCAAATATCGCCTCCTCTGTGAGCACTCCGCATCCTCACACCGCTGATCCCCCTTACCTGCTCTTCCTTCCTTTCCACCTCAGCCACCAGCGAACAGGCCATGTGGTTTAATTACTGATTATGTCTATGGCGGCGATGCTCAGTTTGATGTGTCAACTTGGTGAAGCTACTGTCCCTCCCTCCCCCCACCTATTGCAACACTAGCCCCAGTGCTGCTACGCAAGTGTGTTATGGATGCAATTAAAGCCAATACTTGGTTGACATTTTTTTTAAATATATTTTTATTGATTTCAGAGAGGAAGGGAGAGGGAGGGAGAGATACAAACATCAATGATGAAAGGGAATCATTGATCGGCTGCCTCCTGCACACCCTCTAATAGGGATTGAGCCCACAACCCAGGCATGTGCTCTTGACTGGAATCGAGCCCAGGGCCTTTCATTCCAAACCAGCTGGGGCCTTGGTTGATTTCTTTTTCTTTTTTTTTTAAGAGATGGCCATCTAGGTTAAGTAGTCTTTTTAAAAAATATATATTTTATTGATTTTTTAAAAATATATTTTATTGATTTTTTACAGAGAGGAAGGGAGAGGGATAGAAAGTTAGAAACATCAATGAGAGAGAAACATCGATCAGCTGCCTCCTGCACACTCCCCACTGGGGATGTGCCCGCAACAAAGGTACATGCCCTTGACCAGAATCGAACCTGGAACCTTTGAGTCCGCAGGCCAACACTCTATCCACTGAGCCAAACCAGTTAGGGTTCCTTTCACTTCTTATTGCAACTCACAATGAGGAGTTTTACATTATGATCTAACACACACACACACGCACACACACCTCTGAAACCAAAGTTCACAAGAGTAATCTTAGTAATAATAACAAAACAATTCTTTCACGCCAGGCCCTGCTCAAATGCTGTCTACATATGGGCCCAGTTAACATTCTGACACTCCAGTGAGGGAGACACTGGGCTAATCCCCATTTCACAGACAGGAAAGCTTAAGTAACATGTCCGAGGCCACATAACCAGTAAGTGGGGAGATTGGAAACCAGACAGCCTGACTCCAGAACTGAGCAGTTCCCACCATCCTAGGATGTGTCTTCAAAACCCCTGACAATACACAACTGAAACCAAAGGCCCTCAAAGTAATACTTACCTTACTACTTAGAAGGCACTCCCATAACTTCCTACGCTGCTTTATTGTGTGTGTTTGTCTGCGACCCACTAAATATGCTTCTGGACCACTAATGGGTCAGGACCCACAGTTAGGAAAACATGCCTTAGGACTCTTTCTCGAATTCATCCCCATGCTGGGGGCCTTGCCCTGTGACCTCCTGCGTCCTGTTCAAGACCTACACCCGTCTAGACCTCACCTCTGCCAGGGACTCCCTGGCTCCAGCCTTCTCGTCAGCACCAAGCCTGATTTAGACCCACATCGTCCCTCAGCCCACACTTCCCCGGGCACCAGCAGCACCCGGGATGCTCCCGGGGAGGGCTCCCATAGCAAACTGCACGCTTAAAACCTCAAAAATGGCCTGGCCGGGTGGCTAGGTTAGAGTGTCATCCTGTCGCCAAAAGGTTGTCGGTTAAGGCACATACCTAGGTTGTGGGTTCCATGTGTGGAAGGCAACTGATCAATGCCTCTCTCTCTCTCTCTCTCTCTCTCTCATCAACAAAAACATATCCTTGGATGAGGATTAAAAAATGGATATTCTCAGAGTTCTGGAGGCAAGAAATCTGAAATCAAGCTGTTGGCCGGGTCACCCTCCCCCCAAAGACTCTAGGGGAGGGACCTTCCTCCTCTCTCCCAGCTTCTGGCAGCTCCAGGCCTTCCCTGCTTCTGGCAGCATCATTCCCATCTCGGTCTTTTCCTCTGCGTCTCTCTCCTCTTCTTATAAGGACTCCAGTATGCCGTCATTTTCACGAATTACGTCTCTAATAATCTATTTCCAAATAAGATTACATTCTGAAGTACTGAGGGGTAGGATTTCAATATCCCTTTTTTGGGGGGGGGGGCGGCGGTTACAAAACTCAATGAATGTCACCTACTGAACATACTCACCAGGTCTTAACTGACCCTGTATCCCCACCTGGGACCTGGGCCAGAGAACTGGGTGTCACCTACACATATCCCTGCTCCCCAGCCTGACAGGCTCTGCCTTCCAATTCGTTTCCGCCTTTCCCACCATCTCTGCCCTGGCCGAGTATCCCCACCCCTTCCTTGCCCCTGCTCTAGATTTCTCCCTTGACTCTGCCTAAAAGACTTGCTTCCTCCCATCCACCCTGCACACAAGGGCCGTCTGCCTAAAGCACACGGCAGACCCTTGCTTCCTGGCTCAGAGCCCACTGCCTTCACACTGCCTGTAAGACCCTGCATGGGCTGCCCTGGCTGCTGGACCCTGTCCTCTCAGATAAACCCAGCCCTGGTGACAGTCAGCTTGCCACCCAGTAAACACAGCCAGAGACACACAGCCACAGCAACGCACCGCATTTCAGTTTAATATCCAGAAGCCTCAAGGGATTGGTTCTATGTGTCTACCTCTCCCTCGTCACTCACTCACCATCTCATGATTTCCCCTCTCTCCAACCTCAGCACCTCCCTCCACCTTGATGCTGCTTCCTGATTTACCGAGACAACACAAGGAGGGAGAATGTTCACGTTTCCTGACACACGTGTTGTACTTGCCTGCCTCCGTGCCCATATGCCCCCTGCTCCGTCATGCCCTTGACCACCCACCGTGCTTACCCAAGGTCAGGGCTCCAGCAATTCTCCCCTCTCCCCTCGGCAGCATCCATCTCCCTTCTTCTAGATCTTTCTCACTGGCGTGTGACATACTGTTACATCTACCATCTGAAATAAACCTTCCAAGATCCCCTTCGCCCTTTAGATACCACTCTATTTCTGTGTTACACAGAATGACCTACACTGGCTCTCCAAACCCTTTCTTGAACCCACCTAATCAAGCTACAGCTCCCCCACCCCCCCACCTACCAAATAGCTCTTTTCTAGAGGACTGGCTTCCATCTTGCTCGCTCTAGTGGTCAGTTCTCAGTCTGCATCAGACTTGGCTTCTAGCAAGCATCTGGCATCCAGGACCCTTCCCTCCTCCTACATTTGCACCCTTCACTTGGCCCCTAGGGCATCACACAGCCAGGTTCTCCTCTAACTTTCTATTGCTCCTCCCCAGCCTCCTCAGCTGACCCCAGCCCTCTCCTGGAGTGCCCCAGCCTCAGGCCTGGATTTCTTTTCTATCTACAATGGCGCCCTTGTTGACCTCTCCCAGCCTTAGGGACTTACAGGTCATTTTTTCACTGACTACTCCCAAATTTCTATCTCAAGACTGAAGCTCTTCCCATGGAGTCCAGATTCAAATATCCAACTGCCTACCCGACCTTTGTACTTGGGAGACTAATGGGCATCTCCAGTTGAGGCAACTTTGAACTCCGGATCCTCCTGCAGCTCTGCCCACCAGTGCTTCTGGCAGCCGCATCCGTCCTGTTACTCAGGCCAAGGACACCGGAGTCGCCCGCGACTTCTGTCTCTCACTTCCATACGCAGTTCCGTTTCACCTCATCTTCCCCGCTTCCACCCTGGTTGGAGCCACCACCACCTGAACCACTGCAGTGGCCTCCTCAACTGGGCTCCCAGCTTCCATCCTGGCGCCCTGAAGGCAGGTCCCAGAGGAATCTTACTAAGTCCTTCGCCAGTGCAGGGCCCTCCCCTGGCTGTCATCTCATATAGGGTAAGAGCCAAAGTCCTTGCAGTGACCCACAAGACCCTGCACCACCTGGCTCCCCACCCTGCCCGCCCCTGGATCCCTCCATCCCCACCGGCCTCCTAGATGTTCCTGTAACCCAACAGGCAACGTCCTGGCCCTGGCTGCGCTTGCTCCCGCACCTGCCTCACCTCTCTACTTACATGTCACCTCTCTACTTAAAGGAGGCCTCTCCTAGCCACCTTATTTCAAAATCACATGCCCGCACACACCATACTCCCCAATCCCTCTCCCTTCCATTTTCTTCATAATACTTATCGCCTTCTCACTTATATGTCTGTTTATTTTGCCAGTTGTCCGATTCTCCCAAGTAAAGAGTGAGCACCATGAAGGTATAGGTTTGTGTCGTTTGTGTTCACTGCACCTGGAACTGTGTAAGGCGTTCAGTAAATATCTGTGGAATAGAGGAAGCACCGCTGGTTGGATGACCTTGAAGTCTCCTGCGGGTTACAAATGTTTCGGCCCGCCTTGCAGCCTGCCTTCCAGCTCACCCAAGCGGTCTTCTAGATTCATTCCTGCTTCCATTTGCTTGAAGTCATACCCGCGCCAGGATTACCCTCCCTACCGAGGAGGCTGTCACTCCGGTCTCCCTCCCTTACCTCGAGAAGTAAATGTGTGTGGATAGGGGGGGCCGCGAGGCATGGATGGAAGGTTTATGCGTTGCCATAGTTACTGCGTCCGCCGGGAGCAACATATTCCCAAGGGGCCCCGCCCCTACGGGCACTAGACACCCCGAGTGGCGCCCCGCGCAGGGGCGACTATAAGGAGGCGACAACCCGGTTTTCTTACGACCCCCGCCCCTCTCACCCCGCCCACGCAGTTGTCATGGAAACAAAGAGCATCCCTCCAGCGCCGTCTCCCTCCCTTTTCTCCTGGAGAAAAAAACATTTGCATAGTTGTTGAGCTGGGTGGGCGGAAAGTCCAAAAGGCGGGGACGCCGCTCGGGCCCAGCGCTCCCGCCCTGATCGCTCCCCACTCCTGCAAGGATTGCTGCGCCTGCGCAGGGCGACGGCCTCGGGTACCAAGCTAGGGGCACGGGGCGCGCATGCGTGAGACAGGGTTCTGCGCGTGCGCCGCCGGGGCACCCGGAGGCTGCGGCCGGCGGAGGCAGGTGGAAGGCGGGCCTGCGCTTGCGACGGGGGCGGGGCGCGAAACCCCGGCGGTCAGGGCGTTGGGGACCGACCGGCGCGCGGTGCGCCTGCGCCGCGGCTCTCCCGGCAGCGGGAGGCGGGGTCCGGAGGGGGAGGACGGAGAGGAGCGGGGGGAGGGAGGCCGCAGAAGCCCGAGCCTTGACCGACGGGCAGGCGGGGGCTGCGGCGGCGCCGGTGAGTGACCCGCGGCCCGACTCGGTCCCCACCCTCCGCGACCCTCACTCTTCCAGGAGCCCCCCATCGCCTCCGAAGCCCCCCACTAGTCCCTGACTCCCCTTACCCCCAGAGCGCCCCTTCATTTCTAGCAATCCCCAGAGCCCCCGCAATCTCTGCAGATTCCGATTCCTAATATTTCATGGT